>PVJH01021508.1:0-38463 GCA_004026705.1 Nesogale talazaci | reverse complement strand
GGGGGGGCGGCAGAAGGGAAACCATTTCTCTGTGAGCCCTCTTTTATGAGAGCTAGTCCCCATTTTCAGGGGTTTCATGAAAACCTACCCCCTTGTCCCCATAGGTCTTGTCAATGCCCGTGCTGCTGTCTGCATAATATCATTGAAACTTCATAACAATGCTACCAGTAGATGGCTATTCATTCCATTTTGTGGTTTAAATAAAGTGTCCAAGAATACAGAGTGGGTGGAGGGTGGCTGAGGGTAGACCACTGAAACCCAAGCCTGCCCCGCCCCCCCCACCACCACCTTAGGGGCCTCAAGGACAGGGCACTGAGCCCTCAGGTCGGGCTAGGCCAGAACTCACGGCCGTGGAGTTGATGCGACTCAGAGTTTCTGAAACTGCTGCTCTTTACCAGAGCAGAAAAGCGCCGTCTGTCCCTCCAGGGGCGACTGCTGGTTTGGAACTGCTGCCTTGCAGTCTGCACGCCTCGGAATGTGGATGGGCAAGAGCCTGGAGATGCCAAGGGGAAGAAAGAGCAGGAGGAGGCCCTGCAGGAAGAAGCCTGGCACACGAGGGTGGGTGTGGGCAGCAAAGGTGGGTGTGCAGTCCTGGGCAGCAAGGGCAGCTCCGGGCCAGGGATCCATGGACCTGCCGGGCAGGTGTCCCTGATGGATCCAGCCTGTAAGAGTCATCCCGACTCCCACCAGCACTCCTTCCTGGACCTCCAGGTTTCCCAGAGGCAGGGTTTCCAACAGGAAGCGGGCTTTTACCTGGGGCAGGGTAATTCACCAGCACCTTTTATGACCTCACCACTTTTTATTGGGTTTCGGAACGGGCCCTGGGCCCTGATTTGGGCCTGCAGGAGTTACAGGCAGTTTGTGGAGAAGTTAACGAGGCGCTGGCTGCCTTCTCATCAGCCCCCCCCCACCCCCCACCCCCACTCCTGTGGGAAGACAGAAGCAGCCTCTCTGTCTCCCCAGTCACCTGCCTGCCCAGGGGCCCCTCCCACGTTCTGTTTCTTTCCCAGCTCCAGTTACCAGCCTTCCTCCCCTCCACCCGGCCACTGTGAATCATGAGCCGGGCTGGTGTTCTGTGGTTCTTACTTGCCTCGCAAGGTTTCTTACTGAAGAGAAAGGGCTTAAGGAGGCCGGGAAGGACCACCCTTCCACTCCTAGGAAAGGCAGGGTGAGCCCCTTGCTCTTCAACACTCTGAAGAGAGTGCTTGGGTTAAGTGCACATGGTGGGGGGGGGGGGCCAGATCTGTTCACCGGCTTCACACTTCCTGTACAGCCAGGCGGTCTCAACCCCTCTCTTCTCCAAAGCCCGCAATCCCTCCATCTGCTGCCTCTTCCAGGAAGCCGTTCCTAATCTCAACCTCAGAGATCCCAACTCTCTCTAGATACTTGCCTTCTCCATCGCTCTGGACGCGTCTCAGCTCTGGGGCCCAGGGTCGGGGCTCCCCTGGAGGCCGTGAGGAATGGCCGGCGAGGTCACCAGGAGCTAGAATGGACTCGATGGCTCTCAGCGCACTGCCTTTGAGCCCGTGCTGGCTCAACAGTGGGTTCGGGCGGGAGTTGAAAGCCCAGTCTTTCTCCCCCGGGGTTGCTGGTGGTTTTGAAGCGCTGGCCGTGAAGAGTGCAGCTCAACATGTCACCTCCACCCCACCAGGAGGCAGTGGGTTGTTTTTGGCTTGTTTGTTTGATCAGGTCCCTTGGTGACATAGACGGTTGGCAGTGGGTTCCTAACTAGTGGTTAGTGGTTCGATTCCACCCAGAGGCACAGAGGAAGTAAGGCCTGGCTATCTAGTCCCATGAGCTTACTCAAGCCCCCAAAACTGAAGCCACTGCCACTGAGTTGTTTCTGACTGACTCACAGCACCCTCTGTGGGGTTCCGATCGCCATTCCTGAGAGTCCTGTGGAGCTCCGTTCTCCTTGGCCACACAAGGGCTTGCCAAGCGGGGCACTTGACACGCGCCAGTGGACATTGACCCATAGTGGTCGGTGTTTTGACTTGTCCGTCTTCACAGGAGAAAATCCTGGAGCAGGGCCGAGCCTGTCCCCCCACCCTCACCCCTCATGACCTAAGGCTTTCGCTGGGCTCTGAGAACTCCGGCCACTGGAGACTGCCTCTGAAGTAAGGGGAGACCAAGGCAAGGCTCCCAGGGGATGCTGGGTGCGGCTGCAAGATGGTTCAAAATAGGGCCTTGGGCCGGGGAAAGCCCAGGGGGCTGCCTCTGGTCAGGGCGAGGGTAGGAGGGGGCGGATCCATCCGAGAAACGCTTTACGACTCACGTCTAAGTGGGAGCTCTGCGGACAGCTTAACAGCCAGCTTCTCGGTGGGCCGGCCTGGCCGGGCTTCACATTTACGAGCTGAAAGGCTGGGAGGGGGAGGCTCAGGAATGCAGCCCACAGCACAGGGCCCCTCCGCTTCGGCTGGCTCTGGGGCCAGGAAGCCATAAAAAATGATCCTGCAGTTTCCCTTCCCCCAAATGGTTTTTGAAGGAGGGTGAGGGTGGAGGGTGGGGGTGGGGATGGCAAGCTGAGATGGAGGCAGGGGAAGCTTGATGAAGCCCCACCTTCCCCCCTCCCCCCCTGCTGGAGGAAAGCAGCTGCCCACAGCCCCCTGTGGCGAGCTGGCCTGGCCCTGGCTGGACCTGAAGACCCACCATCCTCACACCCTGATGCCCCTCAAGGCTGGCAGCACCTCCAGCTGGACATGCAATCTCGGCAATCCTAGGATTGGGGGAAGGCATGCCTCTGCTATGCACCCCCCCCACCACCCACCACTGAGGAAAGGCCCTATCCACCTCCACCCTGACTGCCTCAGGACCCAGAAGTTCCTTGTCTAGCCAGTCTCTGCCCAAAGGCCAGGAGAGGCTCAAGAACCGGCCCAAGACCCAGAGGATGTGAGTGGCAACATGTGGATCCACACCCGGCCTTCACCTTCCCAGAGGGGTCTTGACATCCCGGGAAGAGGGGACCCTGACTCGTCTGGGCCAGGTGGGAACTGGGATTCTGCATTTGTGCCCTGGCCAGTGGGGACCAGGTGCCCTCTGCTTCGGGAAGGTGGGGACTGTACCATGGGGCCTTGCCGGCCAGGGGGCCTGGTCCAGGCCACGTAGTGGCTCTCTGGAGCCCTTCGCCCTGTCCCCAAGCCCTCAGAGGCCTCTTCTTTTCAGGCTGAGGCTGGGAAGCCACACCAGCCCTGCTGTCCTCAGTGAGCAGTGCCCAGAGCTGGAATCTGGGCCTGGGAACCCCTTGGACATCTTCCCGCCGTCTCCCGCCCCACGTCCTCGGTCCTGTCTGGCCTGGGGAGGCCAGCGTCTCCCACAGGATGTGGCCGTCTGCAGCCTCTACCACATCCTCTCTGGGCACTGTCCAGTCCTGATGCTGAGGAACGCTGACCACGGAAGTGACCCCACCCTCCGTCCTCAGCCCAGCCCACTCTGGCATGGCCCCCTCGCCGTCCAGTCCACACACCCGCTTCTTCCAGCTGGAGTGGGTCAGTCCCACCCAGAGAGACGAGGACCCAGCTCTCCCCAGGGAGCTTGGTATATGGCCCTCAAGTGGGGCAGGGAGGGGGTGGGGGAAGGAACAGCAGGAAGTCTGGAACCGGGGTGGGGGGGGGGGCTCTTGGTGGCTGCAGGCCACCTGGTCCACTCCCTCCTGCCTCTCTCAGTGGTCTGGGTCCCCTCCCAGGGGGTCCCTTTTGTGAGGGGCTGTCTGCAGATAATCAGGGAACAGATTCGGCAAGAAGGAAGAAAGCAGGCACTCAGGCGCCAGACAGGATCCTTATCTTCTGGGGCGGAATGTCAGAGGCAGGCAGGCTGCAGGCACCCGGGGCTATAACCCAGGCCTGATGTGTGTGTGTGTGTGTGTGTGTGTGTGTGTGTGCGCGCGCGCGCACGCGCGTGTTCACCGCAGAGCTTGCGGACCAATGGGGAAAGGGCCTCCCCCAGGGTTCAGACCAAAGAGAACAAGAGAAGGGGAGGGAGGCAGGAGTGTCCCCCAAGTGTCCAGTGAGGTAGCAGCCGAGGACAACGTGGCTTTGCATACAGCTCAGCCACGTGACTTCCTGGCTGCGCCTGTCCTTAGTGCTCTCCCCCATAGAATGGGGACTAAAACCCCACCTGGGCGTCTCAAGTCCTCCCTGCTGAGGCTCCTGGGGAAACCAACATGTGTTAATGGAGGAGGCCTTTCACCGTTCACAGCTTTCCTCAGAAGAGTCTCTCAGGGGGGTTCTCACCAAGCTGGGGAGCCCCAGGGCTGGAGGGCTGACCCTCAATTTTCCAGGTCAAGGGCAGGTCTTTCTCCAGACTGCCCCATGAACCATCAGAACAGAGGTGCCTCTGAGTGGGCGGAGGCTGACTCCTCAGGACCAGATGTCCTGTTGAGGGTAGGGCGAAGAGCCAAAGTTTACATTCAACCCAGGCTCCACGGTCAACAGTGGGATTCCTGACAAAAGAGCCTCCCCTGCCCCACTGGGACCTACCTCAGTCTCCGCTCTAAAATGAAGAGCCTGCTCTCTTAGATGTGTCCAGACTTATGGTTGGGTCTCTGGCCCCCAGCACCTTGAACTGTAACCCCAGGAAAACACACGCACACGCCCCACAAAGAACATCCCCCTCTGCCCCCTTGGTGCACCTTGCCAACACGTCTGTGGGCCTGGGTCCTAATCTCCCAGTAGACTGGGCTAGTCATCTGCCAGGGACGGGGCTGGAGGGAGAGATGCCTGAGAACACATCCTGACATAGAAGGGGATTTAAGGCACGTTCCCCATGGCCCAGTCCCCGTTTGGGAGAGCCAGGCTGGCCCGGCCCCCAGCTGCCATGGGCAGAGTTGGCCCTCATTAGCTGCCCTGGCAGCTGAGCAGTGGGCGATGGCGGCCTGAGAAAACCCAGTGGGGGCGGTACTTACTACCTTTGGGGGCTGGAGGTGGGACAAAGGCATGACTTGTGGGAGGGGCCAAGGTGAGAGGTGGCTGGAGCCGCCAGTGTTTTCCGGGGCTGTTATTCTGGGCAGCATTTTATTTATTCAGAGGCTTGGGATGCGGCTTAGCTTCTGTCGGCTCAATATTTATGATGAGGGTGCTGGCCTTGGACCTCTTTGAAAGCCTGGGCACCAAAGAAAGTCGAAGGGTCCCGCTTCCTTGAGAGACCAGTAGAGCCAACTCTTCTCGTTTCCATTTGGGGAGAGCGAGGCCAAGAGGGAGACCCACCTTTGCTCAAGACTACAGGCATGTGAACCCTAATCTTGGGCTTTTTCAGGCTATCAGAACCTTTAAGTCTAAAGTCACTAGAGTGAAAAGATCCCAGGGCATATTCAAAGATAAGATGAAGCCTCCTGCCAGTCCCCCACTAGGGGCAGAAAGAGTAGACAGAAATCCCGGGGGCAGGGCTCAGTTGCCCTGGGTATTAAGTACCCAAATGCCCCGGAGGCGACCCAGACAGTCACATCCAAGCAACAAGGCTGCCGGGACTCCCCGACGTCCCCCACGACCCCCTCCGCCCCCCACCAGCCCACCGAAGCCTGGGATCGGGAACCAGGAAGTATCGTCTGGACATCACGAGTGGCAGGCATCAAGCCCAGGTGGGAGGGTCCTGGGAAGAGGATAAAGTTGGCTCCCAAGTCCCTCTTCACCCGCGCCCCGCCCCCCAACAGCAGACAAGACACCTCCGCAGCAAGAGCTCTTCTAAGCCCACCAAAGACACACACCGGGGCAGGAGGACCACATCACGCTGCAGCCGGCCCCGGGCCTCCCAGCCGCCGTGAGGTCAGGCCCTCCGGCCCGACACCTCCCCTGCCAGCCACATGCTGAGCCAAGAGGAGCAAGGCACTGCCAGGGCTGGGGCAGCGGGTGCCTGGCACGGGCTCCAGTCCCTCCCGCCTGCTCTCCCGCTGCAGCCCCCGGTTGTGTTTCTGAACGTTTTCCCCCAAGAACACAAGATTTTTTTTTTTGCTTTTGCTTCTCATATAACACATAGCTGTGGTGTGAACTTTCTGGTAAATGAAGATCTTATTTAAAACGGTGCTATCAGGGGAGGAGGAGAGACAGGTTTCAACACAGCTCCGCCGTCCTGCCAGGAAGGGGAGGTGCTGGGGGCTGTGTGGGACGGAGGAAGTCAGCGACGGAGCGGGACCACGAGGTGAGGTTCACAAGTCGTCAGCACTGCTCAAGTGGGGCATCTCCCTTTCTTATCCACGCAGAGTTGTCAGCAATCTAAACCGCCCCCCACCCCCACCCCCACCCCGTGTGGCACTTGGGTTTGTCACTGGAAACAAAGAGAAAGGCTTTCACCTCGCAGAACTTTCTAAGAATGGCAGAACTTGGGGCCAGGAGAGGCCCTGGGGCTCGTCTGACCCTGGATTCCCCACAGTAGCTGCACCAGGGTCTACTTACGCCCTTTGACAAAGCACAACCGCCTGGCTAGATCCAAGACCAATAAAATCTGAATCTCTGCGGTGCGGCCCAGGCGTGAGGACTTTCACAGTTTACCAGGCAGGTCCTGGGTTCTGTGCAGCTGGAGAGCCAGGCCATTCCAGGTAGTTTCTCTGTTTCTAGCGAGAGACTACAGCGCAGCAGAGTCCCCTGGGGTGACCCGTAAAGATTCACAGAGCCAAGCCCCATCTCGATTTCCTACACCCCAAGCCCCCTCTAGGCTGGCCGGGTGAATTCTGAACACACTCACACGAGGAGGTCCTGATTTGATTTTTCACTCCCTGCACACCTGCTTTGCTTGCCAGCTCCTGTCCTAAGAGGTCGGGGTCTAGCGAGAGGCCGGGCCCTGAGCCAGAAGCCAGGGCACTGAGCACCAGGGATCGCTCCAGACGAGTGAAAAAGCGGGTTGAGGGCAGGCCTCTGGGAGAGCAGTGGCAGGCACACTACATGAAGCCCGTTTGCTGGCGCGGAAACTCCCCATGGCCCTCACACTCTCACCTGCACCCAGGTTCTCCAGGCTCCTGCATCCCACCAATTTCTAACCTGAAGGTCTGCAGCCTGAACCCCCCACGCCCACCCCAGGATTGCAGAAGAAAGGCCTGACTACCTGCTTCTCTCAAGATGCCAGGGGGGTGGAGGGCTCAGTACTCCTCTGTGACTTCTGGAGCCACCATGAGTCAGGCTGACTGCTCAGCAACAGGGTAGGCTCTCTGGGTGGCTTTGGCCTGTGGGTGCCTCTTTCTGCCCCTTGGGGAGACTGCACAGGCTCAGGGCCTTCCGAACACAGAGTGGAAAGGCATGCGGGACCCAGAATCCATGCGCCCTGCACTTAACAGATGGGAAGAGAGAGGCTCCTGTGACCTCTCTGCACTGGAGGGTCCCAGGGCAAAGGCGATGCTTGCATCCTGCTCGCCGCTGCCTGGCCCTGGTTCCTTTCTGCTTTGCCCACTCCACCCCCTGCTGCCACAACTCTCCATAGAAACAACCCGAGTGTGCCTGCCATGGCCTGGGCCCGCTGCCTCCCAGGGTATGGCACACCCAGAGAGCTTGGGGGTGACAAAGTGGTGGACCCTCACCTCCATAATGTCTCTGAGGGTGGGGAGGTCCTTTCGCCACACTGGGAAGCCCATCAGAGGTCAGACAGAACAGTGCCAGATAAGGCTGTGGAATTTGGAATGTGATGGGATCTGGAATTTCCCCCATGGAGAAGGCTGGTCCCACACAGCTGTCCCAACTGCAAGTATTCAAAGGAAGGAAAAGGCAGACAGCAGGGATGAGGCAGGTGGCCCAGCGGTCAGAGTACCTGGTTGACTATTCTACCCAGGAGAGGTGACCTGGGTCACTGGGAAGTCCACGGATCAGCCATGGAGATGGCTCAGCCCCGCCCTCACCACCTCCTCCCTCCCCCATCGCCACCTTTGCCTGGTGTACGCCAGCGGCTAGAGGTAAGGGGTAAGTGGGGTGAGGTCACCTCAAAGTCACCTGGCAGGCAGCCTCTTCTCTCTCCCGTCTCAGCCTCTATCTCCCGGGGCAGCTCAGCTACTTGAGGTGAAAGGGTCTTGTGCACATGCAGCTCTCTAAGCCCAGGAGCCTGGCCATGACCTTGACCCGTGATGGCATGGAGGGAGGTCAGCGCTCAGGGGCTCTTCTAAAGTCCGAGGAAGTTCTGGCCAACCAACTCTAACTCGTGGTGACCAAATGGGGTACGGTTGTATCCTTTCACAGGAACAGACAACCTCGTCTTTCCCAGGAAGTGGCTGGTGGGCTCGAACGCCCGACCTTGTAGCTGACAGCCTGGTGCTTTGCCCACTGGGCGCCCAAGCCCTCCTTAGTCCTGGAGCTGCCTTGAGAAGAGATCCCAGAGACCATTGAGGAGGAGATGCGGGGAGCGCCCCCAGACCTCTGGCCCACCCTTTCAGCAGTGACCAGGCCTCTAGAGCCCGGAGTGAGCTCCCTTGCGCAGGAGGTTGAAATGAGACGGCAGGCAAAGGTGGTTGACATCAGGTTGGCCAGCTCAGGCTCCCTTCAGCTGGCCCTGCCCTCGGCCAGCTCCCCAGGATCCGGGGGAGGCAGTGGGGGGGGGGAGCTGTCAAGTGTATAATAAACAGCTTATTGACGGGGAAGCGGAGTTCTCTGAGCTTAGAGCTGGACCTTCCGGCAATGAAGCCATCCACTGGCCTGTGTGCAGAGAGAGGCTGAGGCCTGGTGAGGCCCCTTCCCTTCACAGGCCCGCTGATCTCGGGGGTGAGGAGGTGGGGCTGCCTGGTGGTAGTGGTGACAGCCCTGAGGACACAGCCTGGCCCAGGTGGGTCCATTGACCCACAGCCATTTATTGAGACTAGAACATTTGTGTGGGATGCTGTGTTTATGAAGCAGCCCCTTCCATCCCCCACCCCACCCCCAGAGCAGTGAGCATCTGCCGCTCCCTGGGATACCCACAGAGGCACACAGGCATGAGGGAGACCTGGCCCCTGCCTTGGGGACTGGGCCCAAAGTGGGCTTGTGGAAGGAGCACTGAATTGAGAGTAGAATCAAGGGTTAAGCGGCCACATCACTTGACCTGGCCCGCAGGTCACTCAACGTGATGTCCCGATCCAGAGGCCTGGAAACGAAGATGGGCAGGAGACGCGGAGAATGGAGACAAGACAGGAGTCTGATCAAGTCTCGTTTATTGGGGCAAAGCTCAGGGTATATATAGCCAATGGTCAGGAGTAAAGGTCACAGCTTATGCTAATGAGGTAGAGTCAACAGGGGGCCAATCCTAGAGTGGTGCCAAAAAGGGGAAAAAAGGCTTGCAAAAGGGGCTGTAATCCTCAAGGAGGTCCATATGCTAATAAGGGTATACAGGAGTGAAGCAGGCAACTTAAAGCAACCAATCACAAAGCTCCAATATGATCTAATGGACTAAAGGCTACAACATATGTAAGCACTATAAAGTAAGACAAAGGGGTATAGTGACCAAAATGTAACACAAGCAGAGCAAGCTATATAGTTTATACAAAAAGGTAAAATATAAACTAAACATAAATGCCAGGAACCGATACAGGAAAGGCTGTGTGCGCGTCACAGCACGAGAGCATGGCAACGTGCGTCAGTGTAGGAGAGCATCGCCGGCTCCTCACAATCACTTCCGTGCCCGTTTGCTCCTCTGCTAAGACATTGCTCTCGGAGCTGTTTCAGGGATGGAAGACTGTGTGTGTTAGAGCAGGGTTAGGGGGGCATCCTGTGGGCCAGGGCTGGAGGGTGGTGAAGCGGGAACAGGGTGCAGTCCAGGGGCTCGGGGTCCTGCCACATACAAGCATGCAGATGGGAGTTGAATGTGGATGGGACCCTCTCAGGTGAAAGTGACAGCAAAATAATGTCCTGTACTTCCAGATAGAATGCAGCAGTGTGTGTGTGTGTGTGTGTGTGTGTGTGTACACAAGAAGGGGTTGAAAAAGGATGGCCCATGGCTATCGGAGGCCTGGCGGGCAACCTAGGATAAACAGCTGATGAATTTGTACCCCCATCATGCACAGGAACTGTATGTCCTGATGTCAGTCCCACCTCCTCTCTGTGAAGTGATGCAGGAGTCATGAACCCCATGCTGTGGAAGAGAAAAATCAAGGAGCAGAAGAGGACCAGGACCCTTAAGTGCCATCCACCTGGTTCCACATGCTCCTTGATTTTCTCTGTGGAGTTATTAGGGTTGTGACGAATGGAAGTCGATGAGATGTCAGGAAGCGAGTTTGGTTTTTGAGCACTGCCGTCTATGGCTGTGCCATACTTTCTGCAACTGTTCTCTTCCGGCATCCAGGCTGTCTGGGCAGTGCGATTACACACCCTGCTGCCATGAGTAATCGTGAGCATATGTGCTCTGTGATGATGAATGAGTCTCTTAAAGGAAGATTGCTCACAGCGAGTTGGGTGGGATGTTAGAGCGCACGCGTATTTCTGTGGTGTCTTACAAACAGACTTTGTCTCCCCGCTACTGCCCAAGGGGGCCTGTTTCCCCACAGCCTCCCGGTACGGTACAGTGGGCTGTCTCATTCTTAACAGTGTCGTTCTCATTTGTGCTCTCTAACCACAGGGGAAGACACTGGTGGCACAGCGCTTCAATGCTCATCTGCTAACTGGAAGGTTGACGGAGAAAGCCCCCAACAGCTCTGGTAGTTACATACTCTGTGGTCAGTGTGAGACTTAAGAGTGAGGGGGTGCAGGTTAGCCTGACAAGACACATGGAGCTACCCTACAGCCAAGCCACGTGAAGACCCACACGAGCGCTGAGATGCTTCCACTGCCCCTGGATCCACAAGGCTTTCTGCCTACTGGCCTGTGACCTTCCTGCACTCGGCGTCATTGCACGTGTTTTATGAGTCTGAAGAAGACTTTTTAGACTGGTATTGGACATATGGGACTTAGGGACTTGATCTGGACTGGGTTGGGCTGTTTCCTCAATATGCAGTTGCTCTTGTATATAAGCCTCTATCTTATACCCATATGGTCTCCCGGGATGTGTTTCCCTAGTCTCCCCAGACTCACACAAACTCCGTGGGAAAAAGTAAGCCCTGGAGACTGCTCCTGTAGAGATGGCCATCAAAGGGGACAGATTGCTGTCAGCTGAGAGGGGCTGACACAAGAGCCATAAGAAACAGGGGGCTCAAAGTGACCACTGATCATGAAGGTGGGGCCAGAGGTCAGGGCTTCCTTCTTTGACCCTGAGAGGAGCTGTGCGCTGGTGCCCACCAGTTATTAAAGGACGGTGCTGTCCTTTTCCATTTCCATGTGCTTTTCTCCATTTCTCTGTCACCCTATGGTCTTTTGTCCCTCGTTCTTAAAGAGCACTGTGTCATACTCAGGATATTAGCCCTCTGTATGTTGCAAATCTTTTTTTCCTTATCCTTTACCTCTTTTTATGCTTTCTAACTGACCTCTCTTGTCTGATTGCTTTGACACATGCCTCTAGCACAGTGCTGAGGAGCAGCAGAGATGGTGGGTATCCATGTTTTACTACAGATCTTTGTAAAAATGCCTATTAAACATAGAGTTAGAACTAAGGTGTGTGTGTATATATATGTGTGTGTATATATAATATATAATATAATATATAATATATGTATATATAATATATATATATTACATACACCATGCTGAGAAGTATCTCTTCAGTGATATGTTTACACCATGAATGGGCATTAAACTTTGGCCGAGGCTTTCCCACTATCTAGTGAGGAGTCCCAGGGGCATAGTGGTTAGTGTTGTGCTGTGATTGGCAAGGTTAGCAGTTCAAAAGCACCAGCCACTCCGGGGGAGGAAGACGAGGCTTTTCTCTTCTTGTCAAGAGTTCCAGGTTTGGAAACTCACAGGGGCAGTCCTCCCTGTCCTGTAGGGTGCTGTGGGTGGGCATCCCCTGGGTGGCAGTGAGTTCGTGGAGATAATCACAGGACTGTAGCTTCCTCTGCTTCACTCACACTGTGTATTGATATGCTATACGTTGTCCATATTAATGGAGTCCTTTTGAATCCAATCCTTATGTTCCTGGAGCAAATCCCATTTGGTCATGATGTATCATTCTGTTCTTGATACAGAACAGGATCGGGTACCAATGAACACAGCTGTCACTCACTGGTTTGTGCTCTTTTTCTGACCCCATCACACGTTAACTCACTCAGCGTTCAAGACCGCTGTGTGAAGGTTCCACGACCCCTGTTCCACAGAAGAGGGGACACTGAGGCCCGCGGCCTGGCTGACCTCACACAATGACAGGCAGGACTGATAGCTGGGTCTCGGTGGTTCCAAGACCTGGGCCTCTATGAGCAATGCTAACAGACTATGAGGAAGCATGGATTATGGGTTACTGGTGGAGGGTTACATGGCGAAGGGTTACGGGTTAACTGAAAAGTCAGCACTTCGAGCCCAGCAGCCATAATTCAGTTTTTTTTTTTTTTGGCATCACTGTCCTCTGGTGGCCATGCGAGCTACCCAGTGCTACTCCTAAGAGCCGCTGCTGGATTTGAACCGCCAAGCCCAGGGACCGCAGTCCCTCACTCAACCACTTACACCACCGGGGCTCATTTAGGAGGAGAAGATCTCTATAGGAACAGGAGGGTGTCTCCCCTTTATTTCCCAGAAAGCTTGAACTGTCCCACACACCCTGCCTCTTCCAAGCTTGGCAGGAGAAGGGAGGCAAGGCTGGCAAGGTGCGGCCTGACAGGTGGACAGTCGGCAAGCCAAATGAAGGTTGTTCTGGGGTCTGCCAGGCAAGATCCGCCCCATCCCCCGCCACTCCTCTGCCTGGCATGAAATCTCCTGTGCTGGACAGTGTGGGAGCAATCTGGAGAATGAAGACTGGTCCAGGGAGGAGGGAGGTGGGCAAGGAGAGCGGCAAGTGGCGAGAAGACACCCCCCCGCCCCCCAAGCCCCGCATCCACTCCCACTGTGCTGCCTGCCCCGTTTGTTCTGAGAACGGGCAGCCGGCTGAAGGATTATATAATTTCTGGTGGGCATGGCAGATGGTGTGCTACCTGGGACAGCATCAGACCAGCTCTGTCACTAACCCTCCCTGACATGGCACCTTGGCCTCCCTGCCCAGTCCGGGCTGCAGGGCACGTGGCAGTGGAGGAAGGGGACACAGGGAGGAACCGGGCACGGGCCCAAAGGGTTGGAATGCAGCCCCACCCCCACGGGGGGGGGGGCACCAGCCTGCCACAGTCAGGCTCCAGCCAGGGAAATGGAGGTGTGAGCTTCATCTCTCTGTCTCACAGTGAACACCTCTCAGGTCCATGGGGGGACAGATCCTGCTTGACGAACTCCTCCCACCTCAGATCTGCAGCTCCGGGAACCCCAGGGAATTTACCAAAGCACCTCTTTGGGTATTTTCTCACACGGCCCTCCTGATATTGTTCCTTTTGTTCTTTCTGTCAACGGGCAAACTGAGGCTCTGAGAGCAACCTGCCAATCACAGGCTGGTGGGCGTAGGCCGTGGTGCTCGGGCTTCCTGACTCCTCCAACACGCTTGTCAAATACGTGATCCACAGCAGGCTGCTGCCCCGGCTGACAATCCCTGGGGACAGGCCAGGGACCTCCTGAGCACAAACACGGTGCCTTTACAACTGTGCATTGATGACCGGAAAAACGCACAGGGACAGCCCTGCCCTGTAGCCAGCAGAAACCATCTCCATGTCGACAGTAGCTTTGGGTTTGAACCACTGGCCTTGCCATGAGCAGTGCCCCACAGAACCCCTCCCAGTGCCAGGGCTCCCCCTTCAAAAGGAGGACGCTGGACAGAAGGATGAGGGCAGTGGGGGGGGGGGCATGTTGTGAGTGGATTTCCTTCCTGAGAGGAGAACCAGGACTGTTCCGGGCTTGGGGACACCAATTGACAAGAAGCAGACACACACTCGGAGAACGATGGTTAGGGAAGTGTCGGACCTGGAGCCCAGGTTCTTGGGTTCCAGCATGGACCCTCTTCACTTAAAAAGTGGAGGTACTGGCGCCCAGAGAGGGAAAGGGGCGAGCATGAGGTCACGCAGCAGGCTTGCTTCCTGGCTATGATTAGGACCCAGGCTTGGGCTCCTGTCTGCGGTTGTCTCCCAAGGACACACATTGAAGTGCGGTGGTCCAGAGGAGACTCTGGGCCCAGACCACACTTGCAGCAAGGGTCACGGGGCTAAGTCACCACGCTGTCCTAGCTGCCAGGCTGGAACTCTAGACAGGCGGGGCACGTCTGGCATGGGCTGGAGACCAGCTGTGAAGGTGGTTATCTGGGCCAGGCCTGCCGCCTCAGCCAACGGCCTGGAGGTGTTTGATCTCTCGATCTCTCGGGGATACTCCCTGAATGTTCACACTGGACATGGTGCCAGGGGGAACCTGGCCCAGCCAGGCCCTGCAGCTACCCCGATCCTGCCAAGAGACTGGTGGCCGTTGCCATGGGGGACTGAGGACCCGTCAGTCCCACAGCTCCCAGGCCTGGGGCCAGTGTCCATGCAGCGGGTGTTATCTTCAGCAACCAGAAGTTTCGGGAGAGCTGAGATGCAAACAGGAAGTGAACATTTTAAAGGGGCTCGTCACCTGCGCCTCACTCAGGGGACCTTGCCTGAAAGTGCTGGGCTGCCCAGCCCAGAGAGTGTCTGCTGGTCTGCTTTCTTCACCCAGCGGGTCCCAGGGCACTTGACCATAAGGCTGGGTCAACGCCTTGTGGGTGCCCTGGATTTAATAGTCAATGCCCCCCTACCTGGGGGCTGACCACTGAGCCCTAGCTCGCCTTTGACTGTGCCTGGGGCACAGGAACAGTTGCTCGAGGAGGAAAAGCAGGCCGGCAGGAAGGGGAGGTTCACAGCAAAGGAAGAGACTCTTCTAGATCATTCTTTGGTGAGTTGCACCTAGCAGTGAGTCTGAATCACAGAGGGCCTGTGGCTGTGGAGGGCGTGGCCCTCCACGGTACAAACACTTAGTGACTCTCGCTGAGCCCCAGGCCCTGTGCTCTACAGACACACAATGACCTGGCTCCCCGGTCTTCTGATGCCCTGGCTATGCCCCGTGCCCCCTCATCTCCACTCCAGTCTGCCTCCTCCCACCGGCCGACGCTGCCCCCCACTCAGTGGTAAAGCATGGGAAAGGCATACCACCCGACCCCTGGTGTCTGCTCGCTCATGCCTGACCTGAGCCCGGCTCTGAGCAGCTGCGTCACCGTGACCCAAGGTGGGTTGGGGGGAGGGTCCAGGAATCACCTTCCTGGAATTCTAGCTCCATTTCTGATAGGCCCTGCACCCCCCAAGGGTGCCCAGGCCCCACACTGGGCAGGCAGGCAGGCAGGCGCCTCTGATCGCATTATAGAACTGCTTTCCTTAACTTCCGTCTCCTGACGCCGGCACTGCCTCCAGACGCCACTGGAGGCCTCCTGGGGATGCCCGCTCCTTCCTGGGTGATGGCGGCAGAAGGCCTTCTCCCGGACCTCCGAGGCTGCTGCTGACGGGCTGGGCACCCGGGCCAGGAAGGACCATCTCTCCTCTCCCTGTCCCTCCTTTTGGTTCTCTGGGCAATCTGGTAGCTGCCCCCTGGGAACCCTACCCCCTGTGCTTCTGTCCAGAGACAGAGCCCCACCCCACCAGTGGTCAGCCAGATTGGAGGGGGAGGGGCACAACTCCACAGGGTGAGGACCGCATGTGCGATTTCCCACCTCATCCCCACCCCACAGACAGGGACATCGAGGCTCAGAGAGCTTGTGCCACCTAGCCCAGAGCCCGGGGATGCACACCCTTCTGGCTCCAAAGCCTGGCTCTTCCCACCACATAAGAAGGGGCTCCTGGCCCACAAGTCTCTTGCTTCCCTAGATGGTCAGGTAAGAATGAAGGGCTGGATTCAGAATTTGTTTCCTGGGCAGACGTGCCAAAGAAAAAAAAAGTGATTCTACGCTGCCACTTCATGAATGGTGTGATGTTTTGCCAACAACACCCTCTACTCTGTTCAGCCAAACTCTCCTCATCCTGCAAGGGCCACTCATGCTCCTCTAGAAAGCCTTCCCAACATCCCAGGCACTTGTGAACTTCAAATACCTCCTAACGATACCCTACGCATCTCCCACTCTCCCGCCCAATATCTGTCACCAGTGAAGATTGGAGGGGGGGGGGGAGGGTGAAGAGGGGCCTGGTGGTGTAGTAGTTACATGTTAGGCTGTAATCCACAAGGCCGGCAGTTCACAACCACCGACCACTCGGAGGAAGAAATTCGAAACTTTTTACTCCTGCCAAGAGTGACCATGTAGGGAACTCGCAGGGACAGTTCCATGCTGTCTTACAGTGTCACTCTGAGACGGCATCGCCTTGAAGGCAGCGAGAAGGGGGATGAAAAGGAATCTTACTGAGCAAAAGAAGCGGGGAGGCTTCGCTCTCATTCCTCGCTACCACAATCATCACCTGAGGCTTCTGTCTCATTCCTCACTAACATCACAAGCTGAAGGAGCTGGACTATTGCTTCCACATCACAAATGAAGAAACTAACGCTCAGAGAGGTCGGCAACCTTGCCCGCAAACGCACAGCCCAAGACTGGCACAGTCAGGATTTGAACCCAAGTAGTCTGTACAACCTGTCCTCTAAACACCACATCATACACTGCATCTATCTATCTATCTTCTACCACCTATCTATCATCTACCTACCTACCTACCTACCTACCTACCTACCTACTATGCTTCTTTTGACCCCTGACCCCAGCAGCACAGGCCCTGCTCATAATCAGGAGGCAATGCAAAGTCTATCGCTTTGATAGAATCCAGGCCTGTGTCTTACCCACCTCTGAGCCTCACACACCAGGTTTTAGGGCTGGGCCAGGTGTTCCCCTCATGGGGAGCCCCCAACACACACACACCCCTACCACCTGCCTTCTGAGAAATGGGTCAGAGCTCAGGGTTGGGGCAGTCCTGTCTTACCACATCGTCTACAGGAGCTTTGGATGGAGGAGTGGATGGTGAAGACCTCTTTCCTCCCAAGCCCAGGGTGGTTTCCTGGGCCCTGCTTGGCACCTCTTGGTCTCTGAGGCAAGAGACACTTACAGAACAGACACTAGGGCTAAGGTCCTGGAGGGAGGGAGATGTATGGCTTCGGAGAGGGACCAAGGGCTGTGTAGAGCACATGAAGGCACCGGTGGATAGATTGACTTTCTGGGGGCCTCTGTAAGCACAAGGGGTGCTGGCGGTAACCTCTGCTCCTTCCTGGCTGCCTCAGGGAGGCCCTTCAGAGGGACCTAGAGGGGGAAATGCAGCCCAGAGGGGCCACCTCTCACCTGGTCCACACCAGAGACCCATCAGGACCCAGACAGGGAAAGGGACTTCCTTGCTCCAGGTCCCACAGTAGAAGGAGATGCCCCAGGTCCTGCCCCCCCCCATCCTCCTCCCTACCTGCTCTTCTCACCAGCTTTGAGGGGTGGGGTAGGGAACGCACCCCCAGACCTGCCCCCACTACCAAAATAATCTTGCGCAGTGCTCAAACAGTATTTTCTGGGCTTTTTCCATCTCTGAGAGCCACTGAGAGAAAAGTAAAGAATAAGGACTTTTTTTCTCTAAGCTGTCTCCCGCCCAGGCCCTATGCCACGGGGTCCGAGGTGGCTGAGAGGGACAGGCCTCCCGAGGCCCACCCGGTCCGCGGAGCTGCAGAGTCCTGGGATGGAAAGAGGGCCACGGGTGGGTCGGCCAGGGTTGGCGCCCATCAAGAAGACAGCATCCAGAGATGCTGACCGGGCCAGACACCCTTGAGGCGCCGGGGGTCTAGGTGGTCATTTTGATGGAAGCAGAATGACCACGTGGGGTTGACCTTCCAAGCTGCCCGTGAGTAGACAGCACAGACCTCGGTGCCGCCCGGGGCAGAGCCCGGCACAGGTTGGCAGGGAAGGCCCAGTCCTGAGTGAAGCTCCATCCCCACCACATTGCTTCATAGGCCCCACACGACACACACATATGCACACACAAAACAGCCATTCCCGTGCATCTACAGAATGGGCCTAACCCCCCCACACCCAAGACACACCTCTAACAGCCCCACAAACACAGGTCCCAGCTTCACTCAGCACGCGCACACACACACACACACACACATTCTTCCCCCGCACACGCCCCACTTTCACACCCCTAACACCCAAATACGACGCTGCATCTCCCCTCACCCGCACCTCGCACTGCACACTCCCACCTCCACCTACCCTTCCATATCCACTCTCACCTCCCTTAATCCACACCCTCCTTAATACACACTCCCACCCACACCCACGAGCCTGCCTTCCCACACAGTGAGCTGGCAGGCGAGGGGCTTGTGAGGCGCTCGGGGCAGCCTGCCCTGGGAGGTGACAATGGGGTGCCCCCCCCCCCCCCGCAGGCTCACTTGCTGGGAGGTGGTGAGCGCTGGGGTGGGGCTCCAGCAAAGGGATCTGGCAAGGTGGGCTGGGGCAGGGGGTGCAGAGGGGCCAGAGGGGGAGTAGACACAGGAAGGCTGCCACAGTGCAGTGGTGCTGAACCAAACCCACAAGCTGCGGGGACGCTAATCAGGCTGCTTTGTCGTAAATCTGGGCGCTTCCAGCAACTCGCTGCTTTAGAAGAGAAGGAAGAGGCCAATAAAGGAGTTGGGGGAAGGCGAGCCAGTGGGGAGGTGGCTAATTTATGCCAGCACTTTAGCAATTGTTTTCATTGCCATTATTCTCTTCCAAGACCGGGAGCACAAGGAAGACGCATCCCCAGGACCAGGGTCTGTGAGCGACCACCAGCAGCTGGGCTGCACTCTCCACCGGGCAGCAGTCTGCTTCTAAAACGTCCTGTCATGGAAATGTCACACACACACACACACACACACACACACACACACACACACACCCAGCTCTGTGCAGGTCCAGAGGAAGACCAACTCCAATTCAGGAGAGCTAAGCCAACCGGCTGAGGTGGGCGCCTCCTGCAGGACCTCCAAAAACTGTCCTTGCCTTGTCCAACTGTCATCCCGGCATTCTCCCATTTCTTCTTCCCATATTACTTCCCTCAGGGTGCTGAGCAAACACAAGGACCATCTGAAAAACGGGAGCCCGGGAATGGAAGAAACGTCACTGCCAACTAGCAAGGTACAGGACGGACACAAGCTTGCTGGCTCAGCATGAAGAGGACTTGAGCGGCTTAGCAACACCCAAGATTAAAGACTGTAGAGAAGCCCCAATCTCTCACAACTGTGTCAACAACACACACAGTGGTGACCAATGCAGAAATGACTGAGGACGTCAGGGATCTGGTTTTACTTGGATCCACAACCAAGGGCCCACGCAAGCAGCCATCAAGAAAGCCACATCAAATTGGTGGGTGGGGGGGGGGGGAGTCCATGCCAACAGACCTCCTTAAAGTGTTAACAAGCGGAGAATGTTGCCTGGAGGACCGAGGTGCCTCTGACCCCATCCGAGACCTTCTCTTAGGTATGTGATTGTCGGAGAGTGGACAAGAAGGAAGAAAGAAGAATCGAGGCCTTTGAATTCTGGTGTAGCTGCCAGGGAACTTTGAATATGCCAGGAGCCGCCAGAAGGCTGCAACAAGTCCATCGTGAAAGGGTCACGTAGTTTGGACATGCTGTCAGCAGAGACGGTCCCCGGAGAAGGACGTCATGCCTGGTCAAGTTGAGGGGCAGGGAGACAGAGGCAGGCTTCCTGCTGTTCACCTTGAGTGCTGTCGCTACGAAGGGGAACAGATTTGAGGGCACCGAACAATTTTCCTTTTTTTAATAAAAGAACGAACTGGGAAGGCACGACTGCGCTTGTTTGGTTTCATTTTGCCTTCACAGTGTTAATGAGTCCATTTGTAGAAGCTGTTCAGGAAACTGAAGAGGAGGAGGAGGAGGCCACCAGAAGAAGCTCGAGCTCTGGGTCTCCCTGTGGATCCCTCCTGCGTCCCTCTACCCCCCAGCCCAACCCAGCTCCAGCAGCAGGACTGTCTCCCTTCCCCCACTGTCCCGCAGGCCCCAGTGGGCTGAGCTGGCTGTTTTCCAGATGCTTAGCCTTTGGGGAAGAATCCCAGGGCTGCCCACCAGAGTCCCTAGCCTTGTGCTTGGGAGTGCTCAGAGTTGCACTCCTCCCCTAGCCTCATGCCCAAAGTCTGCCAAGGGCTTTCACAGGCACTGCGTGTGTGATTATAGAGGCAAGGAGGGTGGCAGGCCCCATCTTTGGCGTGACAGCCAGGGACAGGATTGTTGGTACAGAAGCAGCTCAGGACAAAGTGGGGTGGGATGGAGATGAGCCCCCAAAGCATCACATTGAAGGGTAAAAATGCACTTGGTCCCTGACAGTGCAAATGGGGGTGGACCTTTAAAATGCTAATGGAGTAGCTTGACTTGTGAACCCAGTGACTCCTGAACCCCCACCCCACGCCCCAGCCCCCCTCAAGTTGCTGAGAGGGCGAGTTCCGGAGTGGAGTCGTCTTGGGTGGGTGGTCTCGGGCCTTCACTTTGTACCTCTGGCCCTGGCCTGCTCTGCCTTCTCTGGAAGCTGCTCTCAGCTCAGTCTTTCCAACATGCTGCTGCAACTCCCAGGCCACCCTGGCCACCAACCCCCCTGCTCGGCTGCAGGGGGTGTGACTTTCAGAACCTCAGCCCCATTCAAACCCCAAGTGGGAAGAAGGGCCCCCGGAGGCTTTTAACTGAGATCTGCAAGGTCTGAGTTCAAATCCCACCTCTGTCCGTAAATCCCATTTGACTGAGGACAAGTCAGGGCTTGTCTCAAAGCTTCCACTGCAAAGTAAGTAGGTCAGAAAGGGTGTCAAACATTAGTCCTACCTAATCCCCTGTTGGGGAGGCAGTGGGAGGAAGAGGAGGAAGAAGTTAGATTCCGGATAACATTCCTCCCCTGCAGTGGTACTTTCACTTTAATGAGAAAACTCATTAATAGGCTCTTGATTTTCCATTGGTTTAGGTGAGAGGGGTGTTTGCTGTAGTGTAGAAGACAAGAACGGGGCAACACACACACACACACACACACACACACACACACACACACACGGAAAACTCTGGCTTTAATTGCACTTTTAAAAGAAGTGTTATCAAGACACTTTGGCTCCTTTTCAACCACCCCTGCCAGAGGCCAAGGAAAGGCTCATTAAAAGCTCCAGGAGAAGCGGTGGAGCAGGGTGGGGGAAGCGTCCTGGCCAACTGGGGCTTTTGAAGTGGCCTCTGGCTAGCCAGTCACTTGCTGACATCTCCTTCCCAGAGTCTGGGGTTTTATGGTTCCAGGTTTGATTTTCCCATCATCAAACTTTATGGTTTAAAAGAAACAAAAGAAAAGAAAAATCACAGTGCTATAAAGAGACTTATTCCCATATTCATGGATGGGGGAAAGAGAAAGAAGTGCCTGCTACTTGAGAGGAACTTGAACACTCAAAAGGACCTCTCCCCACTCCCCAACTCTCCACCCTGAGTGAAAATTTTTCTTGCCTCTTCTTAATCTGAGACTCAACGTGGAAGTGAATAAGGGTGTAGGGAGGGGCCCTCTATCAGTCTGACTATCAAACAGGAGCCCTGCTGCAATTCTGCACCACCACCCCACCCCCCACCAAAATCTGGGAAAGCTAACACACTGGCCTTGGTTTTCCCATCAGTGAAAGGGGACTAGAAAAAAAGAGGGGCCCACTGGGAGCCCCAAAAGCCCGGTGAAAAAAGGATGCTGTGTCTGTGATACTGGAGAAAAGGGTGTGTGTGAGGAAGGGGCGTAAACCCCCCCTTCCCCCCCCAGTTTCTAAGGTCCACACATTGGGGCAACAGGAAGTCTCAGGTCGCCCTGCCAGCTAGCCCCTCTACTGCTGGTGGGCACGCAATTCCTGCCGTGCTAAGTAATGAGCACAATTCTGACGCTGCCCAGCGCCGGCGAAGAAATCAAAGCCGGGTATTACAGGCCATTTCTAGCTGGGCACCATTTGTGCCCAAACCCATCAAAGCCCTGGGCCTGGGGTTCCTTTGGGGGAAGATGGGGACTAGACGCTTTGTTCAGCTGGAAAGGCAGGCCACCCCCAGCCCTCCCATCAGAGTTCGGAACACAAACACCCTCCCACACCCACCTCGACACACACACACACACACACGCACACCATTCCCAGTAATCTTGGTATCTGTTCTGGTTCGAGATCCAACCGCGTGCCAGTGTACCATTGCTCGAGACTTCGCCAGGCCCTCAATCACCACCCCCCAACACTCAAACCCAAACCAACACCTTCAGCAGAGCACCTCCACATCCAAGCGCACCCTTTAAAACTAGGATGGTCATTCAGCAGTCTGCCCCCACCCCATCATTACCTCCCAACTTCAAAACACTGCTTTAAATACCAGAGTCGGCCCAAATCATAATTAACTGGGATCAAATGATGCGAGTGTTGTAACTTCATGGAACAGAACTGGGGGTGGGGGGGGGCGGTTTGGGGGATGCTGCGCTCAAAGCAAACTCTCATTCCTGAGCCGTGGGAATCACTAATTCCTGAGTGAGGGATCTCTAGTTATGCGCGTGGGGGTGGGCAGGCTGCTCATCTCCATTCACTTCGGGCACCGGTTCCCCTGCCCCACTTCCAGCCTCAAGGAGTCCCACTCCATCCGCAAGAAGGTCAGCTGCTCAGCTACTCCGGCCAGCCCCCCAAAACCAACAAGCACAGAAGGCTGTGTCCCGTGATCCCCCTGGAAGACTCATCTCCTTGAGAAACAAGCAAGGGCTCATCCCTTTAGGAAACAAGGGAGACACACACATCCACAGCGGGAGGGCGATGTTAAGGACTTCACTGAGGAGACCACCAAGCCCATAAAAGTCTCCTGCTCAGTCTAGAGGCGAGGTCCCTCCTCTCTTTCCCTGGACCCGGAGACTGTCAAGAGGGTAACCCCTTACGATCCACTACGATCCCTGCCCTCCCCAATTACTCAGAAGTAAAAAAAAAGAAAAACAAAAACCCGCGGGCTTGGGAGCAGCGGTCCCGTGGAAAGCGGTGCGCCAGGGATTCAATGCTCTCCCCCGCCTTCGATCCGGCCGCCCCGGCTGGCGGGGCCCTATGGGCGCTTCCCCGGCCCCGCCGGTCTCCCGCTGACGGTCTCCGGTCTGCGGGTCCGCGCCTGCGACGCGCGCGGCGGACGAGCGAGCGGCGGCCTCGGGTAGGGTAGGAAGTTGGCGAACGCCCGCGAGCGCACCGGGGCCGCGCAGCAACAGCTGGACCCTCTGGGCACCGCTGCCAGGCGCGCGGGGGCCCGGGGGTCCCTGGGAGGGATGCAGGTGCCCCCGGCAGCTTGGACCCCGACTCGGACACCAAGCAGCTCGCCATCGGGGGGGAGTGGGGGGTGGATGGGACGGGACCCCGGGTGCATCGCTTACTTTACGCCCGCCCCTACCTGGCCTGCGCCGCCGCCCGCTTGGAACGCGCAATCCGCCCCTAACTCGGACGCCCGGCGGCTTATTCTCCGCGGCGCCCAGCGCGGAGAACGGACCGCCTCAACTTCGGGGTCCCCGTGTCCCCCGCCCCCACGCCCCGGCGCTCCCTACCTGCTCGGCTCAGCCTCGGATGCCAGCACAGCAGCAGCGCCAGCAGCAGCGCGCCCCGCGCCCCGCTCCGGGCCCACATGCTGCCGCGGCCCGACTCCGGCGCCTCTCCCCCGGGGCCCTCTCCCTGGTCCCAGCCTCGCCTCCGCCGTCTCCGCCGCCGCCGCCGCCTCCGCGCCGTCTTCCCCGGCGCCCGGCCGCGCCAGCCCGTGCCCTCCGTGGGGGCAGCGGCAGCCACGCTGCGCGCAAGGCTGCCGGGCGCTCGGGACGCGCTGGGTGCCGGCCGCCCGCTCTCCAGCCAGACCGGGGAGCGCCGCTCTCCGGGGCACCCCGAGCGCTCCCCGAGCCGGGGCCGCGAAGTTGCGCGGCTTCAGGGGCGTGTGCTCGGCGGCGCTCGCCGCGGCCGGCGCCGCGCAGTCTCAGCCCCCGGAGCGCCTCTCCGCGCCCCTCCGCCGCCCGCGCCTCCGGCGCCTTCGCCAGCCAGCCGCCTGCCACAATGCCCAGCCGCCGGCTCGCCGGCCGGAGCGAATGCCGGAGCCCGGGCGGACCGCGCGCGGAGGGGCGGGACCGGGGCGGGCGGGGGCGGGGCCGGCGGGGGTGCCTGGAGGGGGGACCCAGAGGCCGACTGGGCAAGGCCCGGGAAGAACTTGGGGCCCCGCAGGGGGGGTCCCGTGAGACGCAGCTGCCAGCGTCTTGGAAAACACCCGCTGGGGAAGCAAGACTAGGAGCGGAGCCTGCACAATTTTCCTTTCATAAAAAATAAAATAAATCATAAGGTCCCTGAGGCACTAAAAAAAAAAAAGCAAACAAACTCACTGCCTCTGACAGTTCGGACTCATAGCGACTCCAGATAGGCTGCTGAGGCTGGAACTCTTTACTGGAGCCGATAGCTCCCAGCGTCGCCCATGGGCGCTAATGGTATAGCCGCCGCGAGCAATCTTCCCTCTGCGCCACCAGGCCTCCTTTTACTGACGATTGTGTGTTTGTGGGATGCACATTTAAAGAACGATAATATAGAGGCCGTGGGTGTGGTTCATTTTAAGTCAAATATGCCACAAATCGGGGACTAACTTCCCTTTCGCAGTGACCTATAGCCAACCTTCGGGCCCTTCACGTTCTGTATTATCATTTATATCCTTCCACAAGTGTGCCTCTTGCACGCGCGCACAAAAAGTACTCCCTAAATGAGAGCAATCTCAGATAGCCAAATTCGGTTTAATCTAGGGCGCTAACAGCTATGCCAGTTTCAGCATCCTTTGGGATGATCCCTACTGACTCTGCTCATCTTTATGATGTCCTGTCCAACTGTTTGGCCAGGCCCCTGTCTGAGTCCTCACCTGCACCCAGATGGGGAGATGTTGTAAGATCTTCCCCCCTGCCCATCTGACCCAGTTTAGAGGGAGAGGCAGGGAAGAGGGGAGGCAATCCTAGGTCTAATCTAAACAGACTCAGTGTGAATTTGCACTCTCTCGCTTATTGGCTGTTGAGATTTGCAACAATTTACTTAACCATTCTGATGCTCCCTTTGTTTTGTACAAAACGGAGAAGAATGATACTATTTCACAGGGAGTTGTACTGGGGGAGAAAGACTGCGTTTGCTACGCTTGGAAACAGGTACGGTCTCAGAAACCCACAGGGGCAATTCTACCCTGTCCTATAGGGTGGCGTTGGCATCAACTCAAAGGCAGTGACGCGATCCTTTTGGTTGTAGCAGTAAATGAAAGATGTACGCGCTGTACTTCACACTTGTCAACCACCCAGCTTTCTAAGATTCTCCCCTCCCAGCTGGTCTGATTGGAACGGGAGTTCTGACAACCTCGAAAGTGGACCAAGAAACCTGTGGGGTTCAGTGGGCCTAAGGAGGGATGGTGTCTTGGATCTGAAAGCCAAGATGCCTCAGAAGGGGCTGGCCAGCTAACACTGATGACCAGAGACCTTACTGTGTATCAGACATTGGGTTCAGCACTCTATACGTATCATCTCACATAATCCTTACAAACATCTTTAAGACATTTTTTTTGCCATTTCTAAGACAAAGGAAATCAAGGAAAATGGAAATGGAAAGCCATTGACCAACATTCAGCTATCCTTGAGGGAGTGGTTGTTGGGAAGAGGGGGCAGGGGAATGGGATCTGGAAGAACCTCTCTGGTCTAAGCTGGGCCAGCATTTGGCTTTAAGTAGGAGTGTCTCCTGTTCCTGGGCTTCCCAGGCAGAGGGATCCTAGCTGTCTACCAGCAGCCAGTGGAGTGTCCTTTCCAGGAAACCCTATTCTGCTTACTCCTTGAGATTTCCCTTTCTCTGGAGCTGTGATCTAGAATTGCTCCTCAGATCAGGGTGCAGCAGGAGGGATGACAGAAGCCATGGAGTTGTCGTTGCATTAAAATTCTCCAGAGTTCCCAAACACCCAACGCGGTAACCTCAGACTCGCTGCGAGGGGATCCTGGTGTGAGTCAACACGTTAAAGACCGGATATTTGAAATTCAAGAAGTTAAAAATCAAGCAACCAAGTTAAAGGGAAGAAGTGGGGAAGTGGGGAAGTAGTGGAGATCCAAAACCCATCTGCAAGTTAAGAAAAGGAATGAGTTAGCATTGATTGGAAGGCAGTGAGCTTGGTTTCTGTTTGAGGGGGTTGGGGTGTTGTTTGTTTGTTTTTTGAGATCATTAATAAGAGGAGGGAAGAGGGGCTACTGGTCAAAGGACCTTCAGTCCTTGCTCATTATACCCTAAAAAGATTTTTTCTGGGCTGAACCCCGGTGGTGTAGTGGTTGTGCACGGAACTGTGGCCCACTGGGACGGAGGTTCAATTCTAGCAGTGGGGCTGGGCCTCCTACTCCCACCACTGGAGAGCAGGGATGCCTCCCCCCCCCCCAAAAAAAAAAAAAAGATTCTTTCCCACTCCCTCTCCATTTCCTGGAGACCCTGGAGACAGCCTTGAACTGGAGGGGAGGAGTTTTGTGTGACAGTTATCTGGGAGGCAACACTGATTCATGACAAGCCCTTAAGTGTCAGAGTAGAACTGGGAGACTTTCTGCAGCTGATTTTTCGCCAAGTAGAGAGTCAGGCCTTTTTTCCAAGGCCTGAACTTGAACCTCCAACATTCAATGAAGAGGGGGCACATTAGGCATTTGCACCGCTCAGGAGCACATACTACTCCAAGCAGCATGAGGAGGCTTCAGCATGTTTATTTAAAGAGAATAGAAGTTTCTAAGATGCCCTCACTCACTCGCTCCACCCCAAGCGGATTTGAAACCCGCTTCTGCGTCGGTCTTGACCTTTAGAGAGGCCTGTGGATGCGCTCTCGCCTCCCTTCCCTCCTCCTCTCCGTTTCTCACTTACTTTAAAGATTAGGAGTCTCCTGCCAAGCTGACACAGGCCTGCTCTGCCTGCTCAGCTTCCTCGATTGTAAAAAGCAACAATGGTACTTACTTCATACGATTAAGAAGAATACACACAAAGCTCCTCGTCGGATTAAATAAGAGCTGCTTGGGTTACAGTAAGGATGATTTCAAAGCAGCGGTAGCTCCAGCTGCGCAAGGCCAGGCCAGCCTTCCAAACAGCCGCCTCCCGTGTACACTCTGCGCCGCTGTGCTCGCAGTTGCCACCAGGCGGCGCGCTGCAGTTTACACGTTCCCCACAAGCGCTGGGTCCGCATCCAGGGAGGCGCTGGCCACACCAGCCTGCCTGCAGGAAGTCCTGTCTGGGGATAGCCAGAGTGGGCAAGGACCCCGAAGTCTTTGGACTCAGGAGGAGGCTTTGAGACCGTCCGGTGGGTAGGCTGTTGGGGTCAATGAGGTCCTGATCCCTCCCTAGACTCAAGCTGTCCCAGAGGCCTGTGCCTCGTGAGGGGAGGAGTCCTAAGTTGAAGTCCTTAAGGCTGTCTCATCTTTTTTTTTTTTTTTTTTTTTTGGCATCACTGCTCTCCGGTGGTGGGAGTAGGAGGCCCAGCCCCACTGCTGGAATTGAACCTCCGTCCCAGTGGGCCGCAGTCCCGCGCACAACCACTACGCCACCGGGGCTCAGCTCGCGGTCTCATCTTTTTAACAATTTTACCAAAGTTAAGGTTGAGCGTCTCTTATGCATCAGGTGCTGCTCTAAGCAGGAGGTAGGTGCTACAGTAGATAATAAATAACCCCCTTCTTTATCAGCTGAGGGAACCCAGGTACAAAGCCCGAAAGCACACACTGCTGGTAAACAGACTACACAGACCTGGACCCACATGGTGAACCCCACCACTTAATCCAGAGCTTTTTATCACCCCTATTGTAATGGAAATCCCCTCCCCAGGAACAAGTCACTCCCGTCCCTCCTCCTTCCTGCCCCCAGAGGCAGCAGCGCAGTCCGCTTCCTGTCCCATAAATTGCCGACCAGCATTCCATGTAAATGGAATGATCCCCACACCAGGGGACCTCTGATGGCTGGCCTCCTGCACGCAGCATCTAGAGTGTGGCACGGTGGCACTGTGCCCACCTGGACCCGCAGTCCCTTTTATTTATCCACTCTTTGGTGACGGGCATTGGAGCTAAAAATTGAGCTACCCTTAGCAGCACTGCTTTCCGCATAGGCATATAAATCCCAGTTCCCTGAGGCATATTCAGGCAGTTAATATCTACTAAATGCGGTGGGAACCCTTTTCCTTCTATTCTGTTACCCCTCCACGGGCCTGTTCTCTGGCCCTCTTCACCCCAGATGGGTCTTTGCCAAGGTGTTGAGTAGACAAACCCGTGCTCCCTGATGAAAATGATGAGTGGGGATGAACCCCGGTGGCGTAGTGGTTGTGCGTGGGACTGCGGCCCACTGGGACGGAGGTTCAATTCCAGCAGTGGGGCTGGGCCTCCTACTCCCACCACTGGAGAGCAGTGATGCCCCCCCCACCCCCCGCCCAAAAAAAAAAAAAAAAGAAAGAAAGAAAATGATGAGTGTTTGAATCTGCCCACCACTACCTCCGGAGAAAAGCCGGGCAATCTGCTTCTGACAGCAGCAGGCATCAAGACCCCAGGCAGCACACCGTCCTACTCTGACACACATGGATTGACAGGTGTCAATAGGGACCGTGGTGACTGGGTTCATACCTGGCTTTGTCTTAGCCAGCTCACACATTGTCTCTAAAACCTACCAGATCACCCTTCTGCATTTGCAGAGCCACATGGCAACCTCAGAGAACTTGGAGGAAAGGGGGGACGTACATCAACACGGGTGACACTGCTATCGCTACTGCCACCACTGTCTACTTGTGATATTTTGAGGGCTGTGGCTTTCTCAGCTAGCTCTGAGGTGAATGAACGGGGATATATGGAGGATATATGGAGATATGGAGGGATATATGGAGGGGTGGGGGCATGATTTATGGGGATATATGGAGGAGTGGGGGCATGATTTATAAAGGACCTCCCCTGGTGGAGACTGTGACACAAGTTAACATTTCATTCACTCGCTCTCAGTCCTCCAACATTTACAAACCAGTCCCCTTGGTGTGTAGTCTTGAGAGAAACTCCCCAAAACAGAGAGAGAGCAGACATTCACAGAGCAGAATGCTCTCCCTCTTCTGCAGGGTCGACTCGGTGGCCTGGGGTTTTAGGACTTTTGATGTCACCAGTTCGGGGGCTGCAGAATCAGGCCTGAGGTGGGCAGGATGCTGACTGCGGGGCTGCGGGTGAGGGCTCAGGGGCTTTCCCTGCATGCTGGCACAAAAACTACCCCCAGTTTAATGCTCCTGTCTCAAGATTCTTTAGTTGTTAATTAAGGCAAAACAAAACTGTATTTTAAGACAGTTTCAGATTTACCAAAAAACCCCTGGTTCTCAGAACAGAAAATGCTCCTATCTCCCCGGTCCAGTTTCTCCTATTATTAGCATTTTATGTTACCATGGTACATTTGTTGCAGTGAATGAGCCAGTATTGATTTATTGTTATTAACTAAGGCTCACTCCGACTTCTTCAGCTTTTACCTACCCCAGGACCTCAGCCAGACTCCACGTGAGAGCCAGTGGTCAGGGGGCCTTGAGCTGCTTGCTCTCACCTGTGACCGGTTCTCCACCTCCCCCGGTTTTGGATGACCCTGGCGGTTTGGAGTTTCGCTAGGCAGGTATTGGCATAATGGTCATGCATTGAGCACTTAGCCACCAGGTCGGCGCTTGGGTCAGATGCTCCCAGGAGGAAGATGAGGCGTTCTACCGACTCCCTTTAGGATTGATGGAATCAGGAATCCACAGAGGAAGCTCTGCCCCAATTGTACAGCGTCTGTGTGAGGTGGGGCTTTTGGGCGTTTCTCGTGTAGACTTGTCCTGCTCTGAGTCCTGCACCTCGTATTCTCAGGTGTGTTGGCCTTGTGTCAGTGGCAGGGCATCAGGGGCGTCCCATCTCACTGCAGCCCTCTGTCAGGGAGAACTGGTCTGGATGTGAGCAGACCACCCTGGGTGTTCTCCTGTGGAGCCACTGGGTGGCTTTGAACTGCTGACCTTTCCCTAAGCAGGCAAGCACCATACCTTGACACTGCTATGGCTCCCCATGTCACCAGGGGGTTCTGTGGAAGATGCAGGTGGCCTTGCGCCTCCATTCCAGGGAAAAGAAGAGATAGGAGGAGCTGCCAGTGGTGTGCGAGGCCAGCGCCATGCCCAACAGCCCAAGGTCAGAACCAGGGGGCCATCCATGCTCTGAAGAACAAAGGGAGCCCCAATCCTTCACGGTAGGTTCTTGGGAGCGCATTCCTGGTGCAGTGGGAGGGTACGTGGGCGACTTGGTCAAGGAAAGGACCAATGTGGGTCCTTCCACTACAGAGTCACCCTCTGGGGCAACGGGGGCTAACAGGTCCACCTTTACCAGATGTGCTTCAGAAGAGAGGCTGGGGGAGCTGCTCCCCGAAACCAAGCCGCTGACAACCCTATTCACACAGCTCCACTCAGAAACTGGGAAGCCCATGATTCTTTCACTTAGAAGGACACCCACCAGGGGGCAAAGTGGCCATGAAGGGCAGGTGGGGAACTGTGCCAACAAGCGCTGGGGTTGCTGGGCTGAGAAAGGGTGGGGCTATCTAGGAAATGGGAGCCCTGGGAGCTGAGCGAGTTGGGGAGCAGGGTTCCCCAAGTTCTTGTAGGAGCCGTGCTGGCAGGGTGGGCAGCAGAGGAGGGTGGAGCACGGGGAGGTTGCCGCAAGGGCTTGGGCTTTCCAGTGGCAGAGAGAGACCTGCAAACCCCTTTGGATGTGAAGGTGGGGAGCTGGGAGGGGAGAGGGTAGGCGATTAAAATGAGAGGGATCATGAACTGTGGAGGGGGAGGAGAAAGGGCGGGTTGGAGGGTGCTGCACACTTCCTGGCTGACACACCGCTCTGACCACAGAACTAACTGGTGCTTAGTGAACGGTCACCGTCTTCAAATCCCATCGCTGGAGCTAGCGGCCACCATGCTGGAGTTTCACAGGAACTGGCTCATTCTCTCTCCCAAAGAACGGATTCTCGTCCTTTCCGAAAAGGAAAACCCGGGGCCCAGCTTTCTGCCCTGTAGAGGAAGATGGAGCCCACCCTTCTCAAACACAGTCATGGGATTGTTACTCACTGGCGGGAGTCAGCCTGTGACACCTGGCCGCCCAGCTACCACTGAGCAAGGTGCTGCCTCACGCTGCAGGGGGGAAGCCCCGCGCTCAGCTCCAGGCACCGGAGGGCTCTCTAAATCCCCTTGGGATGCTCTGTTATCACAGTGGCTGTATTCCTCCTCAGTCCCCTGTGTGGTCCGGCGTGGTAGGTGTCGGTCATGGGTTGGCCGATTAAAAAGGAAACTGAGGCTCCGAGAGGGAAATGAACAAGCGCCGATCAGTGGGGACGTGCCGGGTGGGTCTTACAACCAGCCTCTCCCAGGTCCCACCTGGAGTTGAGCTGGGCGTGACGGGAGCCGGCTGTGGCAGTCCCTGTGTCCATCCATCTTCGGCACTGCCTTGGGACACGGTGTCCCTTCCTAGGAACTGGGCCTCTCCCACCCACATGCATGCTTGCGGGGGAAGCAGACGGTCGTCTTGAACACACTTCAGGACACCAAGCTCGGTCTTTTAGACTGGCCCATCTTCTGTTTTTCAAACGTGCTATTAAAATGCACTCAGGTCACTCTCTCCAAGGGACGCTTCGAGGTACGTTCACAGCTGGTGAAAGTGCTGCTCTGGCCATATGAAAATGTCATTTGCCATTTCAAACACGCCCCATTTCGGAATTGCTCATGCGATACTTCCAATATGCTTGGTGTAATAACGGAATGTTAATCAAATGAAAACACAGCATTTATACTATTCTGAGAGTATGAGATAATGTAAATAATTCATTCGCTGAGATGAATATTCTAATCAACTTTATTTATAAAACACACTATCTTGAGAATTATAAATTATAAGGCTTTCATTTAGCCCAAAGAATAATCACTTAAGTAGTAGTAGTTCCTTAAACTAAAAGTGCGGGGGTACAAAATTAATTTTGAGGAGAGACAAAAGACTCCCATTTCTTGTTGGGAATGTGACATGTGCTGTAGCAGTGTTGTTTGAAGGCCTCTCCCCCCCTCCCTCCTCAGCGTTGGAGAGAAACTCACTGCTATTTCAGGATAGGAGTCCTGTGAGTAGTTTATGTATTGGGCGGCTACCCACAAGATCATCAGTTCAAAACCACCAACTGACCTGTGGGAGGAAGACGAGGCTTTTTGCTCCAGTAAAGAGCTATGATCTCTGAAACAGGCAGGGACAGACAGTTCCACGCTGTCTCTAGGTCACTGTGAGTCACATTGACTCGACGGCAGTGAGTTGAATTGTTGGGGAATGCCAGACAAAGAATAGGGCAGTTCCGTGGGGCTCAATGGCAGATCTCTCCTCTTCCAGGCAGGAGACCCTTAGACACCTGGTCAATGCACCTGAGAGGCAGCCCTCACCCATCTTTCCGTGGAGGCTTCAACAGTTTTCAGTGGAGCTTCCAAACTCAGAGGGACTAGGAAGATAGGTTTGGTGATCTAGCTTTGAAAAACAATGGGTGAAAACCACGTGATCACAAGGGACAGCAGTTATAAGCGTATAGAAGAAGGTAGAAGAAGGGAGGTGGCAGCGTCAGATCCAAGGCCACGATAGAGACCGCAGGAGGAGTGTGGGTGAGGAGGAGAGGCCTGGAGATGACCAGATGAGGGCTTTGAGGAGAAGGAAGGGGATGCCAGCACTCCAGTGGCTCCCACTACGGACAGAGCATGTTCTGTTAGAACAGAAGTTCCCTACGTGGGTACTGGGGCCACTCTAGAGGGGCTGCAAAAGTCGATGCCTACACTCTGTCCTGGATTGTGGGCAAAAGTTCAAAGGCTTTTACTTGCCAGGGAGGTCATGAGTCGGTGTGTGAGGTTTTTTAGCCCCCACAAAGAGGCAGTGAGCCAAATAAGTTAGGGAACCCATGAGCTAGGAGAAGGTGTGGTGCCCTTGGAAGAGACCGGGAAGTGGTGAGGGCGTTTGGGGAACCCACGCCGGCAAGTTCCACCTTGGGCGTGGGGACACTCAGGTCCTCTGCTCCAGGAGGGAGAAGGTCGGGGGAGTGGAGGAAACCCCCGGGGCAGGTGGTAGGAGCTAAACACCTCGCCTCACTCAGGAAAACAAACAAGCACGCATGCACAGGACCCCACGAGAGCACCCGCCTTCCCGCCCAGCGTCTCCCACTCTCTCTTCTGAAGGAGACAGAGATGGCATGCTCTGAATGTCGAGGCCATGAAATCACACAAGCGAAGGCACCCGTAACTGTGGTCCCAGTCAGGAGGTGACCCTTCTCATTCCTAAAAGCCCCCCTTTGCCTCTGGCCAGCCAGCCTCACTGTGCAAAGGCAGCCCGAGTTCGAATCTCTCCGCCCGTGAACCAGCTTGGGCTGGCTTTGAGGGGCAGACAGGTGGAGCTCTTCTGTGGATGACCTCTGTGTGAGGCTCTCTTCCGAGGCTGCAGTCCTGGACGTTGTTGTCACTATGCCCGCTGGTCATTGAGTCGCCCCCTGAGCACAGGCAACAGGTGCCATGAGAGAACTGCGCTCCACAGGTCGGCAGACCTGGGGATTTCTTTTTGGAGCAGATCACCAAGCTTTTCTTGAGCCCTGGGAGCAGAATGGAGTACGTGACAACACCTCAGTTTATCTAGTTTCTCATTGGTGGTCATTGGTTGGCTTCCCATGTCGGTGTAGTTTGACTAACCCTGCTGTGAATAGTCCCAAACCAAACCAAAAAAAAAGTGTGTGTGTGTGTGTGTGTGTGTGTTTGTGTGCTTTCCTTTCATCAGTATACCATGGAGTGGACTTGCTGGGTCATCAGGCAAGTGTCAATGTTAACCTTCTTGGAAACTGCTAAAATCGTTTCTCGGAACCATTGCACCGTCTTCCATGCCCATCATGGGAGTGTGAGAGATCCAGCGATTCCACTCCCTCCGCAAGATCGGAGGCACTGAGTCTCCGTCTGATTAGCCCAGCATATGAAGAGTCTGCCCGCCTCCTTCTAATTGGTGCTTCTCTGACAGTTACGGGCACTGCTTTTTGCCTCTGGGTTGTGAACGTGTGGGATTCCTGAGCCACTTGGAGTCGGACGCCCCGATCGGCTGTGTACAGGGACAGCCCCCTCTGTCTATAGTGTGCTTTTCCCATTTGTTAACAGCGCCTTTCCAAGAGTGTCGCTTTTAGATTTCACTCAGGACAAATTTTACTTCTTTCCTCGTATGGTTACTTTATTGTGTGTCCTTGAAGACATACCCCATGGAAGAGGTTATATGTAGATACTTATAATCAGTTCCCGCTTTTTACTCCACCTTCCTGGTATCACCACTCTCACCACTGGTCCTGAAATGATCATCTGTCCTGGATTCCCCATGTTTCTGGCTCCTATCTGTGCCAGTGTACATGCCCTGGTCTAGCTGGATTAGTAAGGTACAATTGGGATCATGATAGTGGAGGCATTTAAGAACTAGAGGAAAGTTGCATATTTGATTGTTGCTACATTGTACTTTGACTGGCTCATCATCTCCCTGCAACCCTTCTGTAAAGGGATGTCACTATACCTACTGATATACCTACTGATGGGCTTTAGAGCTCCAATCTTTACTCTCCCTCATTTATTATGATGTAATTTTTAGTTCTTTGATGCCTGATACCTGATCACTTCGACACCTCGTAGTCACACAAGTTGGTGTGCTTCCTCCCTATGGGTTTTGTTGCTTCTGAGCTAGAGGGCCGCTTGTTTACTTTCAAGCCTTTAAGAACCCAGACACTACATCCTTTGATAGCCGGGCACCATCAGCTTTCTTCACCACTTTTGCTTATGCACACATTTGTCTTTGGTGATTGTGTTGGGAAGGTGAGCATCACAGAATTCCAATTTAATAGAACAAAGTGAACATGAAGCTTTTCAACAGAAGTCCAAAGGAGCTGAGGTGGATGAGCCCATATGCAGGATCCAGAACCAGTAAGAAACCAACAAGGTGTCCACAGAGTCTAATTATATAGGATGTAGGCCACATCCCTGAGGAAACTGTATCAGAGCTGTGGCATAAGTAAAGGGATTGTAGTCCACTCTAATCTCACAACCAATTGCGTGTTCACAGCAGATTCCATTATGGAGTTAGGTCACATTTTGAGAACGAAGCCAGCAACCACACTCACTGCCATCCAGCCAATCCTGACCCACAGTGACCCCCTCGAGGTTTCTGAGACTATAACTGCTTACAGCAGCAGAAAACCCCTTCTTTCTCTCAGGGTGCTGCTTCAGGTTTTAAACTGCAAACCAGGCAGATCACAGCCCCATGGATAACCGCTATACCACCAGGGCTCCTACCTTGGGAATTAGAAGGTCTTAAATGGCATACCACTGCGAACCCTGGCTCAGCCAAGTTGACACAGGACCCAACTCTCACATAGGTATTTTCTTTGTGTTTATTTATTTCCCAATTGTCTGACGAGAAATACAATAGATTGTGCATCCTGACTTGTTTCTTGAGACTAGCTAAATTCATTGATTAACTCTAGTCACTTTTCTAGATTCCTTTGGATTCTACATATACACAAACTTATCATTTGTGAATGAAGATGTTTAACTCATCCCTTTCTCATTGTTATGGGTTTTATCATTTATTTTTGCTCCATTGTACCAGGTAAAGTCGGTAGTGCAGTATGGAGCAGAAGTGGTGAGAGTAGACAATCTTGCCATATTCTTGCTCCTAGGGAGAAGGCCTTCAAATCTCACCATTTAAGTATGATATGAATTTAAGCTTGTCTAGATTTCTTTGATCATACTGAAGAACTTCTATTCCTATGTTGCTTTTTCATGAATGGGTATTGAATTTTGTCAAATGCAATTTTCTCCATCTATTAAGATGACTATAGTGTCTTTTCTTTTCTCTCAGAGTACAGTGTCTGAAGTACGTTGATTTTTTTTTCAAGTATGAAGCTACCCTTGCATTCCTGGAGTTGACCTCACTCAGCTGTTATATACACACACACCCTTCTTTCACCAAGGATTAACAGCATGGATAAAAAATAATAATACCCGGCTGTACACTGTCTATGAGTTGAGTTGTCTATGACAACTCAATTCATTTATAGAGTATAGGTAGGTTGAAAGCAAAAATATGAGGGAAACAGACCATGACAACACTAATTTCTTTAAAGCGGGGACGTCTATATTAATCTTGTCTGAAATTAGAGCAAATAAAACTACCATGGGCAAAGAGAGACATTAAATATTGACAAGGAATCAATATACCAAGATGACATCGAAACCCTAAGTGGGGATACAACAGCAGCAGAGCTTTGAAATACATGAAGCAAAAACAGGTACAACAAAAACCCCAAAATAGGTAATTCTGCAAAGGTTGTTGGGAGTTCCTAGCATCTGTCTCTCAGTAACAGCTAAACCTATCAGGCAAAAAATCAACAATGATAATAGAAGAATTCAACAGCACCATCCAGACACGGGATCTAACAGCTATTTATAGAACACTCCACCTATTGTTCCAGATGGGAAGGTATAGTCAATCCCTGTGAAGAAATTAATAAGGGAATGAATAGTGTTTTATATTTACTCTTCATCCCTATTGATAGATGTGAGTTTCAAGTTGCTATTATTTCCTGTTAGCCCAGAAAGTATGATTTAGTACTTTTTTTAGCTTGGGTATAATGGTAAAAAATTCTTTTAAATTTTTCTATATGTTTTTTCCCCTTATTTTCTTCCCTCTCTCTGACTTTCCCACTCCGTCCTGACCCCTCGCTACTTGTCTCATGCAGCATTTGTATTTATGGAATTGACTAACGTTACACAGCACAATCTCTTCCAAATCCATCCTTGTCATGAGGTGGAATGGTTCTCAGGGATGCACAGTTTTCCACTGTGTGTGTGCACACCCACGAGTACTTATTCACTCCTCCTCCACTGTAGGTTGTTCCCATCCTCTTGCAACTGTGAACAGGGCTGTGAAAAACATGGGAGTGCATAGAGTCATATGGTGTTTCTCTGCCGCATGGCGAGAGTGCTGGGTCTTATGATGCTTCTATTCCCATCTGTTTGAGGAAATCCCCTGCCCCTCTCCACAGTAACTGTCCAATTTTACAGTCCCATCAGCACTGTCTCAGAGTTCCAATCTCTCCACATCTTCGCCGGCATTCGTCATTTTCTGTTTTCATGAACTTTACTATCAGTGACAGTGTGAGGCTGTGTTTCGTAACTTTTATTTGCACTTCTCGAAGTGATCATGAGTATTTCTCCATGTGTTTGTGGGCTGCTTGGATGTCAGCATTGGTGAATTGTCTATGCATGTCCTCTGCCTGGTTTAAAATTGGTTTAGTCGTCTTTTTTTCTTGTTGGAGTGTTGTAGTTTTCTATAAATTTTGTAGATTAGTCCTTTATTCAATAAAGCAGTGCTAAAATTTGTTACACCAGTCAGTGAGTTCACTTTCTACTTTTTCTTGGGGTGGGGGGAGGCATCACTGCCCTCTGGTGGTAGTAGGAGGCCCAGTCTTGCTCCTGGAGAGCTGCTGCTGGATTTGAACCACCAACCCAATGGGCTGCAGTCCTGCACACAACCATCATGCCACTGGGACTCAGCCCAACTTTTTACTTTTTCAACAAGGTCTTTTGCTGCACTAATATCCTGGGCCAGGTCTCCTTCTATTGTGCACATATCTCTAAGAGTTGGAATTCACTTAATGGTCTCTAACAACAGTAATAACAATGACAGTCCTCTGTTGCCTTTTCTGTCGTGTGCATATTTCTCATTATGTTTGATATTGTGTTTATGTCTTGTACTAGGAATCATAAATATGGCCTTACATGGATAATCTTTATAGTTCTGGGGGCTACATTTAGGTCTTTAATCCAGTTCAATTTCATTTTTGTGTATGGTGCGAGGTATGGGTTCTGTTTCATTCTTTGGCAAATGAAGATCCATTTTGCTAGCACCATTTGTTGGGAAGACTTTCTTTTCCTCATTTGCTGTGTTCAGGCTCATTGCCAAAAATCAGTTGCTGGGCTGAGCCCTGGTGGCGTAGTGGTTGTGCGCGGGACTGCGGCCCACTGGGATGGAGGTTCAATTCCAGCAGTGGGGCTGGGCCTCCTACTCCCACCGCCAGAGAGCAGTGATGCCCCCCCCCAAAAAAAATCAGTTGCCTGAGATGTGTACTCATGGGGTTAGGCTGGGTTGTTTGGAGAAACAAAGCCAGGACCCTTGCATATAAAAAGGAAAGTGTATATCACAAGCGTCCCGACCCAGTCTCACTCCAGCCCCTGGGTCCGTCCGATGCTAGCTGGAGCCCTCTTCAGACTCGTAGCCGAAGGCTGATGCAGACAGGGAATTGGGATGCAGCGAGATCACGAGCTGGTGGGGGCAGAGTCGCCCACGTCCCGGGCAAGGTGCCAACGGCTCAGAGGTTGGCTCCCAGGGTCAGTGGCCCACATGGGGCTGCCTCTGGAGGAAGACAGGGTCCAGCAAGGATGAAGCCAAAGGGCAAGAGAGGAAGGAGACCTTCTCACTGTCTCTCTTATGAAAACACCACACCTCCAACGAGGCATCGCCCCACTGTAACTTGAT
>PVJH01021507.1:0-38461 GCA_004026705.1 Nesogale talazaci | reverse complement strand
AATAAAAAATAAAAATTTCCAACAAGCAACTGCTTCCATGGTTTTCTTGAAAATATGGAAATTTATTTCAATTTCAGATTCATGAAATGTGAATGAAATTATTTTTTGTCTGTTTTCAGGAAATGTATATATAAGAAGTAATTTGATGGTTTTGTAAATATTCTTAACTCCTTAACCTGGTTGGATCAGATCCTAAAGAGTTCTCTCATTTACCAGGCCATCAACACATTTAAACTAGAATTTCTTGGTTATGGAGAAAATACTTTATATATATATTTTGCATAATTTAATATTTTATAAATCATTTTATTGGGGGCTCATACAACTCCTATCATGATCTATATGTACATCAATTGTATGCAGACCGCATTTACACATTTGTTTCCATTATCATTCTCAAAACATCCTCCTTCTACCTAGCCCCCCAATACCAGATCCCCATAGGTCTCCTTCTACCCCACGTCCCCTCCACATGAACCCTTAACAATTTACAAACTGTCATGATTTTGTTATCGTATACTTTGTGATGTGCCCCTTCACTCACTTCCCCATTGTCCTTACCCCAGAGAGGAGGTCACATGTAGATCTCTGCAATAGTTCCCCCCTTCTACTCCACCTTCCTTCCACCCTCCTGGCATCAGCACTCTCACCCCTGGTCCTGAAAGGATCATCTGTCCTGAATTACCCCTGTTGCCAGATCCAGTGTAAAACTCCTGGTCTAGCTGGATTTGTAAGGTAGAATTGGCATCACAATAGTGGGTGTGAGGAAGCATTTAAGAACTAGAGGAAAGTTGTATATTTCATTGTTGCTGCACTGTACCTTGACTGGCTCATCTCCTCTCTACAACCCCTCTGTAAGGGGTTGTCACTTTACCTATTTGGGCTTTGGGTCCCCAACCTGTATTCCCGTTCTAAATTTTATATTATGAAATATTCACTATTCTTTATTGCTCTAAACTGCTTATAAGAATTTTTGTCTCCAAAATATACCATGTGATTGCTTTTATATTTTTTATGAATTTGCTTAACATTTTTCAATTGTTAAACTCTCAGAGTAAGCTTACTACTCTTTCATATTTTATAATTCAGAAATAGAACAGCATGGAATGCCCTGTTTTTCCCCTTGAAATCATTCCTTCTGCCAATTTCAAGTGCAACCCAATGTTCCAACTGGTAGCCAGCACATAATTGATTGAATTTTAGAGTTTATCTTTATCTGAAAACTTTTGTCTTTGTATTTCTAGCACCTTTTGGATAAGGACTCAACTTGAAATTTATGAGATTTTCTGAGATTAGAGGTGGTTGGAACTGAAATTCTTTTCATAGTGATCACCTAACGATGACATCCATGGGTGGAAATCAGAGATGAACACGTCTGTCTTGGCAAAATGTTCCTTAGAAGCAAGGGTGGAGATTTTATCTCATTTACTTTTAACATGCCATCATTCCCAGTCCCTGGGAAAGACGTTGTGCTGAGGAAAGTGAAAGGGAAATGAAATCGAGGAAGACCCTGGGTGAAGTGGATAGACACAGTGGCTGTCACAGTGGGTGCCGACTTCAGACCAAATGTAAGGATGCTGCCAGACGGGGTTCCACTTCCTCCTGGTGTACACAGCACCATTATGTGTCTGAGCCCACTAGACAGCACGTAACAAGCAAAACATAAACAGTGGCATTGTAACAGTGACACATTTCTTGATATTTCCTCAGAATGACTATCTTACAATGATATAACAAAATTTCTTAGTAATGGCTTATGCTCCGTAAACATTCTGGTTGGCAAAACAAACAAACAAACAAACAAACAAAAAACAAGTGAAATAGTCTTTGGAACCCAGAAGTTCATGTTGGGAATCTTGCCAAATCTTGATTTTTGGAGCTTTTCTTTGTGCCTATTCCACTTGTATGTTTTATAATAAAACTGCAATCATTAAGTGTGTGGGGGTGGGAGGGCGTTGCTTGCTCCTCAGGCAAACAGGATAGGAGTCCCACCTTCCATGGTTCGAGGCCCACGGGAATATGCTGACGGCACAACCTGCAGAAATGATGAAGCAGCATCTGGCCTGTCTCTCTGCCTGGTCCCTGGCAGGAAGACAGCGGAAGCAACAGTCTGCAAACGTATCAGTGAGTGCACGCTCCCCACCTCGTCTTCCCTTCCTGTCTGTGAACAGCTTGGCCGATGTGCTAATGCTTCTTTGTTTGCCCTCAAATAATTGTAAACTGCCCTCTTTGAGGGAACATATCGTGAGTTGCAGGCTACGTGACAGCGGGTGCATTTAAAATGCCAGACATGGGGTTGTCTGTGCTGCAGGGCCTCCATGCCTCACCAGCATCCATCTTTTTTTGTTCTCTTAGCTATTCGTTTTAGCTGTGCAGATCATGCCTCTCTCGATACTGTTAGATTTGGTAGGTGAAAGCTGGACTTAACACAATGTACAGTGCTTTCCCTGAGTGAACTCTGTGAATTGATCTAGAGAAAGATAAATTTGAGTAAGTACTGGAAGCTATAGTGAAAACTCCTCCAGTTGGCTTGTGACCTGTACCCTAACAGTAGCAGAAGTGACCCTCTATGTTTTTATCCACTACCCAGAAGTGAGAAGACCCATAGATCACTCGAATTCACAGCTGGCAATGTAAATGCTTCCTGAGTAACTCCCCCAATTTGTAGCTAAAAATTCAAAAGGGAAGTTACTATTCCGAGTGATTCCCAGGTTGTGGCTGGCACTTGAGGTTTTGGCAGACTTCGAGATCTGTGACTTATAAGTTAAGTCTGAACTAGTTGTTTCTGAGAGAGACAGAAATATGGCACCTGCAGCCAGTATCATAATAGATGTATCAGAAAGGCAAAAAGTGGGGATGTATTTATATCCTCCTTGTCTCCTAACAATGTCGGAAACATGAGCAAAAAGCCATTAGCTTCTAGTAACGCAGGCCAAAATACAAAGGTTTCTCCACTTCGCTTTCCAAATAACTATTCAGGAACTTGTCAGTGTAATTAAAAGCATCAGTTACTTATAAAGATGAATTGCACTTCTGATGGATTATAGTTTCCCATAAGTAGGACACATAGCACACGCTAACAACCATAGTCCTTGGCATCAACATTGTAGAAGGCAATTACCCAACTTACCGATATGTAGGGCTATACATAAATTAGTCTGAGTCAGTTTACTGAAAAGGAACATGAGAAAATGGCAGAGTGATTCAGATAAATATAGATAAAATTTATTTAATCGCTCTAAGATGCTTTAATATATGGTTATATTAAGATAGATATCTTTTTCTTGTCCCTAAAATAATATTTTTATTACCCATGCTTTCTTTTTAATGTGAGTTCCAACTGGATCGGGAAATAAACTAAAACCAAACCTAAACCCACTGTCATCAAATTGATACCAAGTCTTAGCAACCTGGTATAGTCTTTCTGGGGCTTCATTGGTCCCCAAGAGAAAGTGGTTGTGGATTTGAACTTCCAGCCTTATAGTTAGAAGTACCAACAGCATCACGAATGCTTCTTAAAATAGTTACAGAATTTAGACAATTTCAAAACTGATCTAAACTGTATAACTAAAGAGAAAAGATAGTTAATGTTGACATAATCAAATTTTGTATCCACCATTATCAGTTTGATCATATGAATGCAGCCAGTTATGGTCTTTTTCTAAAACAGAACATAGGGATATGTTGACTGTTCCATAGCTGATAATGCAGGAGCATGAAAACTCTTAGCAACAAGAATTGTATGCCTCCTTCAATCAAAGCACAAAATTGGAGACAATACATCTAAACCCTTTCCCAAATGAAAGCGTGTGAGCTGACATGAAATGGAAGGCTGGCCTTGGGTTTTCTACATTTGTATTTTCTTGTCCATTACAAAGTGGCTGCCAACACCAGGTGAGTCCATGCACCTTTGAGCAAAGGTCATCAGGGAAAATCAGTTCAGAAGCTGCAGTGGCTGATAGCACTTCTGTAGGTCCTGCTACCAATCTTGAAAATAACTATTTATGATAACACAGGTTCAGGGAAGATGAATTAGATACAGAGCCTCTTCCAGTGAAAACTAGCCAAGGGCAGAGTTATATAGAAAAACCTGTGAACCTGATTGAAATAGAAAGCCCCTGCATGGCAACCTGTGTTAGGACTCATTGCCAACCTCAGTCAACCAGATGACTCAGATTTGACGAAGGACCTGGCTTATAGCTGAATTTAAAGGAGATTTAGTCTCCTTTATTTCTGTATGGTCTTTATCACCAGCTTTTAGCAAATCATCGCCATTTGTGAAGATGAAACAGAAGGCTGATTCTATGTCAGAGCTGGAATGAACACAATTGGAGCCTAAACAAAGTGCCAGAAACCATTTGTTTCTTTCTGATTCAAGTTCGCTTCAACAAGAAATGTGCTGCTCTGACTTAGATTTCTGCTAGGGCTTACACCATCCGTCCCAAACCCCAAACTCGTGTCTAAGTTAATGTGCTAAGGCTTAGCACATTGAATTGATCAGTTAATTTATCAGCCACAAATACACTTCAATTTTAGATTAAAAAGATGATCCAACCAAACCAGGAAGTACTTTTCTCCATTAAGCAGCTATGAAAGATGCATATCTGAATTAAACTGCTTCCTATAGTAAAATGAAAAAGAAACCACTGCCACAACAAAAGTGCTTTAACACAGGAAGGTACTTTTGCAACTCAGTCACTTTACTGTGCTGCAGTAGAAACATCGAGTATTACAAGATAGCAATTAAAGAGAAAAACAAACATATGCATATTTTAAAGTCCTGACAAGTCACAGTACACACTTGGACTTCGCATAGGCATTAGAATGAAATTCAGTGATTGCCAGAATTAAGCAAAGGAATAAATAGGTGTAGCCCAAGACTTTTAAGTCCTCTGGTACAGTTCTGTATGGTACTCTCGTGGTGATTTTCTGCCATAATGTAGTGATCCAAGCCCACAGAATTGCACAACACAAAACATAAACCCTAATATCATCTATGAAATGTAGTTAATAGTTGCCATTAGGGGCTGTAGTGTCAGCTCCAAGTGACTACATGTATTACAGAACAAAATGACAGTTGGTCCTTTGTCATCCTCACACTTGTTACTGGGTTTGAGCCCCCTGTTGCCGCCACTGCGTCAATCTGTTTCATTTAGGGTTTCCCACTTTTTCATGAACTTCACTGCTTTGTTGAGAATACATTTCTCCAGTAGAGACCTCCCTAGGGAACTGCCCAAAGTAGAGCAAGTTGAACTCAAAGTCTTCCCATCATCACTTCTAAGGAGCATTCTGGCTGTAAAATATGAATAATGGCTGAGCCCTCGTGGCGTAGTGGTTGTGTGCGGGACTGCAGCCCACAGGGTTGAAGGTTCAAATCCAGCAGCAGCTCTCCAGGAGCAAGGCTGGGCTTCCTACTCCCATGAAGGCAGTGATGCCACAAGAAAAATATGAATACTGGTGCATCCCCTCTGACAAATGAACCATATGAATGCTAGCATTAACAATGGGAGAACTTTGTACCAACGAGAATAAATATATATGAAAATTTCTTATATTTCCTATATAGTTTATCTTTAAGCTATCAAATGCTCTAAAATGGCTTATTACAATTAAAAATATTTAAGGTACTTTAATTTTGACCCCTCACACCAAAAAATTTAAACCATTGAATCTCAGGTATAGGTGAGAACTGAATATCACTTTCAAAAAATCATGGAACCTGGATATGACTTGGGAAGAAATCTCTCGATGTGCTTTTGTCAATATCTGAGTCCCAGCTCTGATTGTTGGTAGCTTTACTAGAATAAGAAGGGGAGAAAGAACCCAGGTCTCAAGGTTCAATACATTTTAACAACTCCCAGGCATTTAAGAAAATTGCAGGGTGTCTAATTATTCACTTACAGTAACACAAATTAACAAGAAGATCTAATATTTGAATTTTCACCATGAGTGCATTATTTTTCTCTTTTTAATCACAAGATATTTCTATTAATGTCTTCATTTATGCCAGTATGGAATTGCTTTGGCAACATTCAATCAGAAGGTAGAGAACTTTAAGATATTTAAGCTAAGATAGCTTGATATATCTTTTTCACATTTGAAAGGGAGTTAGACAAATTGAATGTCTCTTTACCCTGGAAGATGCTTACTTGGACCAGTAAGCATAGATTCATCCTACCCTGTGCTTCTGAAAGCACAGAAAAAAGTACTCAATTAAACTTAGATTCTAAATTCCATTTAGAATTATTTTCTGTGTATGTGTTCATACAAATTGAAGCAAGAACAGATTGCTTGAAATATATAGTTTAGTCAAAACAATCATTTTAATTTAATTTAATCTTCAAAATTAAACTGATAACTATTAGAAAATGGCAAAAGGTACCATGTGAACATGGTCGCACATGTACATACATGTAAACACTTATGTTTTCAGCAGGGAGGCAAGTTATCCCTGGTTGCCTGAACAGAAATCACTACAAAGTCTCCCAGTATCCTACTGGCTTGAAAAATGCATGGGAGGGAGGCTTGTTAAAGAAGTGAAAAAGGCTACTCAGCAGATGATCATGTAGAAAATCCACTTATTTTAATTTATTTTTTTATTTCTTAAAGAAGATTCCAGATGAAATATCAACCAGAGTGAATTTATTATGCTAGATTTTCAAACTGCCCCCTAGTCAAGCCTTGTTCTAGCAGAAGATACTGTCGATATAGTTAAAATTGCTGTTAAAATAGTGCTCAGTGGGCTAATGTTAAGGAATTCAGTATAAAGTGTGTGAATTTGCATCAATTAAAATGATAAATGAATGCTCCTTGTGTCACTGGGCTGCAGAAGAACCCAATCGGTTCCACATGGATCAACACTCAAATCATCCTGAGAAACTGGGCTTCTGGCTTTTGAGCAAACCTGATTCCACAGAATTCTCTTCTCTGCCTGAAGAGGAACGCTGCCGCTTGGAAGGACACAGGCCAAGAAAGTCCTTTAGTTCAGGTTCTTGAGCTACTCTGTGCATAGCCAACGCATTACCAATTCAACATGTCCCTTATAAGGATTTTTGTCTCAAGTTAACAAGTGAAAAACTTGAAATCTAAGAATACATGATTCGATTCCCTCAAGTAGCACTGGGTACCTTGATAATTTAGGATCAGATTTTCACTATTGCTGTGGGGTTGCTCCAACCACCTCACCAGAACTTTAAGTATAACTCATTCTTTAAGAAAAAGGATTGTGACTGATTTAGAAATACAAACATGTTGAACTCTGTTTGGGGTCAAAATAGGTCTCTCAAATGCCTGCCAATTAACTTATCGACCAGCATCATTAAGAGTTGAAGTAGCAGATACATAGACATCTGCATGCAAAGTAAATAGTTATATCCCCCTAGCTCCTCATTTAGAGTTATAAAATGTTCCATGACACGCAATCTGGAAAGTGGCTCACATATATCAGGACATACATTTGTATGCTTATTATCTCTTATTCGTTTTTAAATAAGGAAATTTCCTCACCAGCAAGTGATTCCTGAACCTAATATCCCAATCCCAGGTGTTATTGTAAAGAGAATGGGTTTTTGGAAGAGACAGAGCTGTGTCCTAATTATTGTTCTACTACTTACTAACCATAGAAAATGTAATGGTATTTAAACTCTGAGATTATTTTTCCTTGCTATGGAAGTGTAAATGTTTATGACTAGTGCAATTATCTAACAAAATAAGATATCCGTGAAGACTAAGTAAAATTTTAATTTCTTCCTATTTCATATATAGATGTTAGGCAAAAAAGAGTCACCTTGAAGGTGAGATTTATCTATAACTGGTCAATTAATAGCTTGTCAAATTTGGAAATCTTAGAGGTGAGTTTCTGAATATTTAATGCAACTAAGTTATATCTTTTCATATTTTATATAGTTAAATATAGGTGATTTAAAATAAGCATTAAAATATAGCTCTGTTCTTATTTTCATGAGTGGATAAAGTTTATTGGGAAAGTGAAAATGGAATTCAGATAATTTATAAATGTTACTGTGGGAGTTACTTTATTTGAAAATAGTCCAATCCTTGAGTTAAGTTAAAACATAAGTAATATAAAAGTAGGTACTAGGTGCTCAGGACCATAGTCTGATGGGACACCAAGATCAATTGGCATGCAGAGTAGACAAAGGCAATGTTCTGTATTCTAATTGGTGTGCAGTAGGTGGGGTCTTAAAAGTGAATACTTATCAAAAATAAAAAGATCGGTCTCTCCTTGTGACTGTTAGATTTTGTCAAATTGGGTGGGCTAGAATTCTCCCATGATGCAATCTAACATAGTTTGCCAACTTTGTGATGCAATAGGCTTTAAAGCAACCACTCAGATTTGAGAAGAGGCCTCTTTAATCTAGTCACAGTCTTAATATAATTGAGGGAGGCTTCCTTCAGGCTATGATCTACTCTTAATATACATTTGCAGCTAATTACAGGTGCCATCAGCACACTGCAGACCTTGGAGTCATTTGGCTAATCTTAGATTCTTTCAGCTCAGCATCTACCAGCCTGCGTCTTCCTGCTTTGTCTTCCGGCTTCCTGTTTGTCAGTCCTTGCATCTCCTGGCATCAGTAGATGAGTGAGGCTTATCTTTGATGGCCACTAAACTGGACATACTCTCTTTTACAGTTGTGTCAATCATTTCTTGATATAAATCTCTTTCTGGGTTCATATACATACAAGGATCTCTGGGTTTACATCTCTGAAGGACCCAATATAACACCCTCTCCATCCAGAGAAAAGAAAACAGATACAAATCAAAAGAGTCAAGGAAAGTCATGGAAATAGCTCAATGGACTAAGGAACCATGCAAATATCAATCATCACAACCCTGTGATCAGAAGAACTAGATGGTGCCCAGCTACCACTACTGACAGCTCTGAAAAGGGTCACATTAAATGATCCTGAATTGACTGGAAGAAAAATGTTGGGGGAAAAAAAGCACCTCAAAATGATAAGAAACCAGGCTTACTGCTCATTAGGGGCAGTGCTGGGACTTCAAGATTATGGACCTTAAACTCCCTTCATATCTGAAGCTGTACTTAGTCTCCTGTTTGAATAAACAACCATTTAATTTCAAAAGGACATACATTATCCAAGAATAAAATCCAGGGGTTTAGGGAAGGGGGAATGGAAATAATAACTATAGAAAGGAAGTAGGATAACTGGTGGAGCATTGAGGGATTACAATGAATGAGTGAAAAGAAAATTTGTATAAACTGTTGAATGTCAACCTGATTGTCTGCTTTGTAAATTTTCACCAAGTCCACAGTGAAAAATCTCTTTAAAAACAAGCCTATAGGAAAATTCTACATAGGGCCTTATATGAACAGAAATGCACGATCTGGCATCTAAAATAAAAAAAAAATACACTGAAGATTCCTGAAAACAGAAAACAATGTTATTCTGTAGATGTTTCATTCCTGGTGTGCAATTCAGTGAGTTATTCTTATTTTAAGTACACCAAATACTCTATTTATAATTTAAATCTCTTTTTGACAAATTGAAGTAGTTCATACGTTCACTAATAAACAAGCATAAATGTGAAGGCAAAAGCTCACTTTATGATAGCTAGAAAAGTCACTGCAATAAATTTAATATCTATTGACAGCAATGCAATATTTACTTCCTATTGCTATTTTTTTGTCTTTAATTCACAGTTCTAATTTAAAGAGAGGACAGGCATGTAAATACATGTTAGGTTGTTAAAACTACCAGCTCCTCCTCAGGAAAAAGATGGAAGCTCTCAGCTCCCACAAAGGGTTCTACCATGTCCTGCAGAGTCACTCTAAATTGACATTGACTCAATTAGTGAGTCTGCATTGTTGGTTTTTTGCTTTATTTTGTTTTGTTTTGTTTTTAGATAAAAGAGAAGTATAATAATTAGAGTTAGAAAAATCCAAATTCAAGGGAATACATTAGTACACCTATAGAAAATACAGGGGAAACATCAGTTATATAAAATGATAGTTTAAATTCTAATCTCAAAATTTAAAATAGCTATTTTGCAATAATAGTCACAACCTCTTTATAAAGAATGTACTCCATGAACTCTAGCAACTAAAGAAAAAGAAGCAGGCTTGAAATTCATGGACATACTTTACAAATTATCTTAATAAAAATAACACTAACTAGATTATTTCAGGTTCCTGAAATTTTATTTCAGAGAAGAAAAGTTTCTCTACATGCTTTAGAAGACATTCTGTTATCATATTTAAACGTTTTAAAAGCTACATTCTAGTTCAAATAAAAATGCATGTATATAGATTGTGTATATATGTATATGTATATTGTTTGTATGATTTTTAAATCAGTAGACAATAAACTACAAGAATCATGATGGCCACAGATGAGGTGAAATTATGTAGCATTTCTCTAAAGTCTACCTTCTTGTCTAAGCTCATCAATTTAGCTGAGAAGTTTATGGAATAGTTATATGACTCTACATATTAAGAAATTATGCATATTTTGTAATTAGAATAAGCTCTTTTTTTTTGGCTGCCCGGGCGAATTGAGTGGGAACATAGAATAAGCTCTTGTAAAATGATGCAATGCATCGAAAGATCCAATATCTGAACAGTATTTTTAAAAACATTTAAATAAAGTAAATCAGTGATCACGCTTCCCAAATTACAGCTGCAGTAAACAAAAATTATTTATAGGTTTTCTTTTCTGCCTCCTTAATTATAAAATATTCAAAGGCAATATTTACCATTTTCAAGGTAGAATTATTGGATCTAAGCTTAAGTAAATTGGGAAAGATCATTTTATATTATAATGATCATCTGCTTTGCATCCTCGATCTTTTCTAAACTGCAAACCCAAACTCACTGCCATAAAGTCAGTTCTGATGCAGAGCAACCATATGCACAGACCAGACGTGTCCCTGTGGGTTTCTGAGGCTGGACATCTTTACAGGTAAAGAAAGCCTCATCTTTCTCCATTAGACGGTCTGGTGGCTTTTATCAGTTGACCTTTTAGTTTGTAGCTCTGCTTGTAACCTGCCACCCCAGAGGGCTTCCTGCCGTTGTGAGGATAGTGACTGTATGTACACCAAATTGAAACACTGCCAAGACCCGAGCTACCTTCCCAATTCTTCTTATGCTTGAAGCCATTGTAACAGCCCCCGGTCTAATTCAGCCTTTCTCAACCTGTGGGTCACGACCCCTTTGGAGGTCGGATGACCCTTTCACGGGGGTCGCCTAAGACCATTGGAAAACACATATTTCCAATGGTCTTAGGAACAGAGACATGGCCCCTCTGTCTCTACGCGCGTCTGCCCACATGCAGATAGGCCCACATAGAGTACCCAGTGTGAAGACTGTTACCCAAGCTACACCATGCTCCAAGACAAAATTTCATCCATTTGCAATTAGAAATAAATAATTCACAATATATAGTTGCATCTTGGTTTTGTGGTTAATCATTATGCTTTAATTATGTTCAATTTGCAACAGTGAAATACATCCTGCATATCAGATATTTGCACTATGATTTATAACAGTAGCAAAATGATGAAGTAGCAGCAAAAATGATTTTATGGTTGGGGGTTTCCACAACATGAGGAACTGTATGAAAGGGTGGCAGCATTAGGAAGACTGAGAATTACTGCTGTGTTTCTTTGAGGTTTTGATACCATCGTTCTTTTTTGTTTCATACATGGAAAAATGAGTAGTCATATCTTATTTGGCCACATTTGGCAAATTTTTAAGACATCATTATTCGCCAAAGTAAGATGTAGATATGTTACTGCATCTTATCCATTAAGATGTCTTTATGGATGCTATAATGCCAATTGACCTACTTCTCTGAAGATAGGGGCCAGTCCTAAGTCTTCAAACTATTGAGTCTTCTCTCAAAGTTAAGACTAGGAAGTTTTCACAACTTTGTTCTGAGTATGTTCTACAACATCTTTATATCACATATGTCCCATGTATTTACATAAAATATATACACGTATAAAAATGATCCTCTGCCAAGTCTATGCATACTCATGAGTGTATGGGCATCACTCATGCCATTATACTTTACTGTGCTTTGCAGATACTATGTGTGGCAATCATGTGCTTATGTTAATTTTATGATTGAAATGTAGGGGTGAAGTCTAGCTTGTTAATCTGCAGATAACCATTGATTAGCCAATGAGGCCTCTATGTGGGCGTGGCTTTCTCCTGAGACTTCTGGGAAATCTCGCGATATTTCCCTCGTGAAAATGAGAAGCTATCTTCCCCAGTTATTGGGAGTTAGTTTCAGAGACGATTAATCATGGACAAGACAAGCTGGCAGCGTTTGAGATGCTGGAGGAGCCCGCTGAGAGACCACACAGCTTTGCTCTGATGGAGCCAGACCTCTGAAGCTGGGGCGGCCAGATGGAGACCTCTGTTAGTGATGAGTTGCTTTTGCTGTTAATGGACCCTGAGCCCTGGAGCCCTGCCAGCACTGGGATTCTGCACCCACTGACCTGTGACTTCATGAGTCAGAAGAAGACCTTATAGACTGATTTCGGGTATATGGGTTAATAGCAGACTTATGACTTTGGACTGGACTGGGCTGGGATGCTTTCTCCATGTCCCATTTCTTTTGTATATAAACCCTTTCCTTATATCGATATGCGTGTCCTTGAATTTGTTCCTCTAGTCTACCTGGACTAACACACTATGGTTTTTATCATTTGAATGTTTGTGACAAACCTGTGTTGAGCAAAATATCCAAGTGATTTTTTCCAAAGACATGCGATCACTTTGTGTCCCAGATCACATTTTGATAATTATCAAATGTTTTAATAATTTTCATTACTATTGAACACTTAATAGGCTTCAATAGACATACATATAGTAAGCATGATTGCTATATCAACTTGGAGAACAAAAATGTCTGGCTCATTGTATTGTGATAATCACCTTATTATTGTGGTATGCGAAATAGCACCATATTTTTTTAGGTATCCCTGTACTTGATTCACCTCAATTTCATCTTGCATTTCTAATTATCTTTAAGTAAATATTGTTATCTGTTACTATTATTGCAGAATTGTGTATGTAACAACATTTCTCTTGGCTAATTTTTCTCTTATGGAAAACTCTAATTTCTTTCTTTGCCATTTATATTTTGTGCTACTCTCACCTTATTTTATATTGCCTTTCTCTGCACATTACTTACTATGTGTTTCATGTCTATTGTTGGTATTTTTAGGTACCATCAAACTAGTTCTGACTCCCAATACCCTATTTATACAACAGAATATACTATTGCCCTGTCTTGGATCAACTTCCTTGTTATCAAGATCCATCCACTGTGGCAGTGCATCTTGTGAAACATCTTTCTCTCTTTGTCGCCCCTCTACTTTACCAAGCACATTGTCCTTTTCCAGGGACTGGTCTTTCCTGATTATGTGTCCAAAATATGTGAAACAATGTCTTTCTATTCTCACTTTTAAGGAACAGCCTAACTGTACTTCTGCCAAACAGATTTGTTGGTTATTTTGGCATTCCACAGCACTTTCATCTCTGGTTAGTGATGTATGCTGGTTATTATTCCCATTCCTGATAGCCATCAAAGAATGTTACTTTCTTAGAGTGAATATAATAGTGGTCTTTTTCATAATAGTGGTCTCATACAATATCAGTTCTCATTTAATTAACTTATTTCACTAGCATAAAGTTCTCTAACTTAATTCATGCTATCAAATTTTTAATATCATTCTTTAATGTTGAGTACTATTCATTTATGTGTGCTTGGCACCATTTGTTTATCCAGTCATATAGTGATGAGCACTTAGGTTTCCATATTTTTTTTTGCTATTGTGAATTATGTTGCAATGAACATGGGTGTGCACATCTATATTGGGCTATTATCCATCTAGGTCTTTCTTTGTCCATTTACCAGCCCCTATATATTCATACTTGATTTACAAAGGACAATGGGAGACCCAAGGGGATGTCATGGCTCTGAAAAGTCGCTTCATTACCTATAAGGACTTCAGTACTTAGGTAATTAAATAATGATATAAAATCTATATATGTGGTTTTGTTGCCTTCTTGGTAATATGTAGACCAGGTATATCACCTTTTCACAATTAATAACACTTACTCATGTGTTATAAACAAACATTTTATAGCATAGATATGCTTTTGATCATTGCAACAGAATAAAATACCTTGGCAGTGTGAAGAAAATCAGGAGTCAGAATGCTTAATCTAGATAAGTCCAGAAATGATCTAGATGAACACTGGGCCTCTACTCTATTCTTACCTCAATGCAAGAATACTTTGTTCTGATAGTCTGGCATTCTGTGATCCTTACCTTCCTGATATGATCACTGAAGACAAAATGGGTGCATAAGCAAATATGGTGACAAAAGTTGATGGTGTACAGCTATTACTAGATAGAGTATTTAAGGTCTTAAAGGTCATAGAGCAGGAAAACAACGAAGCTCACATGGAAGAATTCAGCAGCCTGAGTGATCACATGGTGTCAATGAGATCAGATATTAGGAATGAGAAAACTCCAAACCATTATATTGATTGGTGTGGCAGTTATGTGCTTATGCTAATTTTATAATTGAAATGTAGGAGTGGAGTCTGGCCTGTTAATCTGGAGATAGCCATTGAGTAGCCAGTGAGGCCTCTGTGTGGGCATGGCTTTCACCTGAGACTCCTGGGAAATCTCGCGGTACTTCCCTCATGAAGATGAGAAGCTATCTTTCCCAGTTGTTGAGAGTTAGTTTCAGAGAGATAATTAACCACAGGCAACACAGAATGATGGCTGGGAGGCTGGAGTAGCCGGTGGAGAGACCACATGGCTTTGCCATGATGAAGACAGATCTCTGAAGCTGAAGTAGTATGCTGTTGATGGATCTGAGCCCTGAAGTGAGGAGCCATGGGGAGACCCGTGCCAGCGCAAAAATCCTCCACCCACTGACCTGTGACTTCCTGAGTCGGAAGCAGACTTTATAGACTGATTTCGGGCATATGGGTTATTATTGGACTTTGACTTTGCACTGGACTGGATTGGGATGCCTTCTTAGAGTCACATTTCTTTTGTATATAAACCCTTTCCTTATACCTATATGCATGTCTCTGAAATTTGTTCCTTTTAGTCTATCCAGACTGACTCAATTGGAATAAGGGTGGGTATTGGGCAATTGTCTATAAACAATTGGACATCCCCTCACCGAAAGGTCACAGGAAGGGATCAGTCAGCCAGGATACAGTATAGCATTGATGAAATATACAACATTCCTCTATTTCTTTAATTCTTATCTCCCCTTCTTTTATGACTCTATTTCTACCTTACAAATCTGACTACAGCAAAGCATGTTCACTGCTACAGTACTCTTGACACATGGGTTCCAGGACAGATACCCTCCTCAGGAACAGTAATGGGAGTAGGGATGCCATGAGGGTAAGAGTAAGGTGTGGGGGACAAAATGAGAACCAGCTATAATGATAAAAGAATTATCTTCACCGCCCCCACCTGAGCAGGATAAATAACAGAAACACAAGTGAAAGGAGATAGCAGATGGTAAAATATATTAAAATACTAATAATATATATTTTTTCAAAGTTTCATCAGCGTGAGAAGGTGGACAAGAGAGGGTAAGAAGTGAAGCTGATACCAAGGGCTCAAATAGAAAGAAAATGTTTTGAAAATGAAGATGACAGCATATGTACAAATATGTCTGACACAATTGATGTATGGATCATTATAAGAGTTGTAAGAGCCCCCAATAAAATGATATTTTTAAATGAAAGAAAAAAGAAAGAAACAGATTAGATATGATAGACTTATCTCTTATCCATTTAATATCCTGCTGTTGCTGGAGCACAAATACTGTGGTGGATGGTTTAAAGGATAAAATTGTATTTCCTCACATTGCTGAAGTCTAAAAGTTTCATCAAGATCTCAGCCATGTTGATTCCATTCTTATTGGGAGCATTAGGCTTGCAAAAGATGGTCACATAGTATCTGTCTTTCTCTGCGTGTGCCTCTGTCTATGTCCATGATGTTCTTTAAATAACAGTAGTCATAAGGGTTAGGAAACAATCTACAATAATGTGACCAGTAAAGATAGAAAGAAAACTGGGATCACGTCCATTGTTGCTACTTTCTAGGCATCACTGGATTAAAATTCAAGGTGACTCCATGTATTAATCATGTATTGAATAAAAGTTTCCAAGCTATAACCATGTAGCCTTACAGTGATGGTATTTCCAATTGCCTCATATGCATGTGAAAGTTGGAACTTGAATAAGGAAGGTTGAAGAAGAAACCATGCATTTGAATTGTGTTGCTGGTTATGAATATTGAAAGTACCAGCTCTGTGAAAAAGAAAAAAACGATATGTCTTGGGAGAATGACCTGAGTGCTCTTAGATGAAAGCATTTCTTGGTCCTTGGAGAAGGATTTCATGCTTGATAAAATAGAAGGGCAGCAACAAAGAGGAAGGCCCTTTGAGAGATGAATTGACAATAGTTGAACACTTGGCTCAAGCATTGGAACAAGAGTGAGGATGGTGCAGGGCCAGATGATGTTTCATTCTGTTGTACATGGTATCACAATGGATTGCAATAGCCTTAAAGAAGTACATACCTAGATCTGTCTACCATGACACCATTGGATTGATTTGAATTGTCAACCCGCTGGCAATTACTCAAATTTTTAACTATTGGTGCTATCTAGGTGTTACTCTACAGGGTGAGGGTTATGATTTCAATGCATACATGAGGAAACACAACTAAATCCACAGAAAGTGATGGATAAGGTCCCTTAAAAGATATCCCTTGTAATCAGCAACTATTTTTTTAATCAATAAATCATGGGGACTTTTACATGTAACAGTTCATCCATTCATTATATTAAGCAGATCTATACAAATATTGCCATCAACAATTTCAAAACATAATCTTTCTTCTTGAGCTTCTTGATAGCTGTTCCTCTTTTTCCCTCCCTCCATTCCCCTGTCACCCTTGTGAATCTTTAATATACGTGTATTGTTATATATTACCTGTCCCTTTCTATCCCTTTACCTATAATCTTGGTATTTGTCACCCTTGAGAGGGATTATTTCCCCATCAAAATTATCAGTTCCCCTTCCCCCATTCCTTCCCCACCTTCCCTTCCTCTACTCTCCTGAAGTCCTTACCGTATTACTGTTTATGAGGGCTTTATTTACCCAGAATTCCATAAACTGAAAACTCTCTTCCATATTGATGTATGCATTAGCTGGATTTGTGAGGTAGAACTGAGATCATAATAGGGGAGGGAAGAAGGATTAAGGAACAAGAGAAGTATTGTGTGTTTCATTGTTGCTATACTGCTCTCTGGATGTATCTTGTCTTCCATGTGGCCTCCCTGTACTGGAATGTCCAATTATCCCTAAGTGAGTTCTGGGTCTTTACCTTGACTCTTCTCCCTCACCTTGATAAGGTTGTTTCTTGAACTTATAATGCTCATTTCCGTCAATACCTCATGATTGCAAAGGCTGGCGTGCTTCTTCCATGTAGGCTTTGTTGATTCTCTACTACACGGACCGTTATTTTGCTTTAAGCTTTTAAGACATCTTCCCCTACCCCCCACCAGATGCTATGTCTTCTAATAGCTGGGCACCATCTGCTTTATTTACCACATTTTCTTATGCACCCAATTTGTCTTCAGCAATCATGTCAGGACAGGGGGCATCCCTCATGGCCAGATTATTAGAGCCAATTGTTCTTGTGTTGAGGGAAAACTTAATCAGAGCTCCATCCATTACCTTCATACATTGCCTTATAAATATATGTACAGAGGCCAATACTCAAGGTTCTAAGTATTAATAATTTACATATATATTTGTCTCTGTTTGTAACTCTATAAATAGCTCTCTCCTTGAGTTCCTTCCTTCTGCCCCATTATCATGCTTAGCCCTTGTTTGCCCCTTTGCCTTGCTGCAGTTCCTCTGGATAAAAGGCGGTTGCACCAACCCTACAGGAACTCTACTTCCGGAACATCCTCAATTTTAGATACATAGCTGTTCATCTGTCCATGATTTTATTTGCTCACCATTCCCCTTCCCTGGTTTCCTCTTTCCCCAAACCTCCCCAGAACTGTTGGTCCCTTTGCTCTTTTCCTGGTTTTGCTTCTCCTGCCTATCTTAGACAGATGAAGCAGAAAGAACAGAGACAGGACTAGATAAATAAAACCCGCTACAAAGAAAGAAAGGGGAAAAAAGAGAAAGGGAGAGAACATATGACTATCTCCCTTCTGATATAGCAGGGCTCCCTGAACTGCACATCCAAGTTTGACATCTATTTTCAGGATTCCTCAGAACTCTGGGATTTTGCTCCAATTGCTGACGTATTATGTTACCTTCTTGGATCCTCCTCTGTGGGGACGTCAGACAATACACAGACCCACACTGTGTCCCCAGGGTTGTCCTCTGTATTGCTAAGGGGATATCGGATCTCAAGTTGTTGTTGGCCCTACAGTGCTTTCTGTGCCGTAACCCCTCTGAGCCTTAGTCCTCAGGGCTCAGTGCAACAGAATGGAGTCTAGTCCCTCAGTCTCTTTCTTTCCTTCTTAGTTTGCTCACATGTAGGTACAGCAGACTGGATGTTATCCCCAGCATGTGATTTCAGTGCTGTCTTCCTCAGCATTCTTCTGAGGAAGTGGTCAGCATAACTCAGATTGGGGCGGAGCCAATAGTCCTCACTGTTGATGGGTTGCTCCATGCAGTTTCTTTGCCTCCCAGGCTTGGCGATCTGTTATGAGGTCGGCACTCTCATCCTTTCTTGTGGAGACATAAACAATACCCTCCCCGTGGGTGGATTAGTGCCCCATTCCCCGAAGGCCTCAGTGTTTCTTTGTTGTTGTTTCCTCCTCCTCTTCCCCCCACCCCTTTTTCCTTTGTTTAAGTTGGAATGCCGTGGAATTCCGTGTGCATCCTTGAGTGTAGTCTGTCGCCCACCCAATTGCCTGTACCGCAACCTATGAATTGTGTATTAAGGAGCATTTCTTCTGTACCCGTTGTACTAATTGACCTTACCTCATTGGACTCATGTTGGACTTGGCCTTTTGTGCTTGGCTAACTTTAATTAGCATCATTTCCCCCGATTCTTCCTAGGAGATGATGTGTTTTGTAGCCCCAACAGTGCTTTTTAGGGATGTGTAGTATTTCATTGTGTGTATTTCCCCGTGTTTTCTAATCCACTTATCTGTCAATAGAAATTTAGGTTGTTTCTAATTTGGGGGTTTGTGAATTGGAGCAGAAGTGACTGGCGGTGGTCTATTTTCTTACTTCTCCTGTGTATATACCCAGTAGGGAGATTGCTGGGACATAAAATAAATCAATGTTCACTTGTTTTAGATATTCCCAGATCACTATCCACAGTGGCTGTACATATGTACAAGATAGTAGATAAAAGTTCCCAACTCCACACATCCCCTTCAACATTGTTCCTTGCTGAAATTTTTGAATTGGACTATCTTCAAGGGTGTTTGGTGGTATCTCATAGTTTTTTTTAATTTGTATTCTGATGGTTAATAATCAGGGACTTTTGCTCATATGCTTGTTTACCATTCAGATTTCCTCCCTAGTGAAACTCCTGATCATCTTTAGCCCATCTTATCAGAGAGCTATCTGGATGTTTCTTGTTGGAGGCTAATAAGGTATTGATGATTTTAGTAAGAAGTCCTTTGTCATTGATAAAACCTCCCAGTCTGAGGTTTCTCTTACTACTCCCTTGGTTAAATCTTGATGCACACAAGTGTTTTATCCTTAGAATATCCTGTATGTCAATTTCAACATCTTCTGTGGGATGGTCCTTCCCTATTTCATTAGCATGTATATTCTCTTTGCCAGGGTTCTTAGGTTTGTCTTGATGCTCTCATGGATGGGCTAAATAATTTAGGGTTTTACTTCAAGATGTGTGATCCACCTTGAGTTTGTCTTTGTGCATGGGGTGAGGTAAGGGTCTTGGTTCCTTTTTCTCCAGGTAGACATCCATTTCCCCCTCAGCACCACTTTAAAGAGTTTATCAGCTTCCCATTTGGTGTTTTGGGCCCTAATTGAAGATCAGTCTTTTGAATGCTGGTTATTTTACTTCTGGGTTTTCTTTTCCCCCCATTGTTCTGAATATCTGTCATTATACAAGTACTACCCTTGAACTGAACACTTATTAACTATAATTTGTTGCTTTTTCTGCAAATATAATGCTAGGCTATTCTTTCAAGTCTACATCCTAATTCCACTTGGCAACCTGTAATTCCTAAGATTGTTCCCCGACTCCAATATGCCACAGATTTGAGCATGACTTCTCACACTTCATGAAAACTTAAGTTTTCCTATTTTCTAAAGTCCTTAACTTAAGGCTGCATAGCTTATCCTTATTCATTTATGAACTAGAAAATCAAAACAGAACATATGATGTTTAAATTTAATTTTTTACAATTCTATTTTCAAATGTAATAATAATTTTGCAGTATAGTTTTGAGTAGTACTGGACCCTCGATAGTTCTTATGCTGCAAAATTTATGGGAGCATCTGTCCATTTTTTTTTCTTCTGTGGAGTCACTCAACTGTTCAGAAAGCATATCTTAGGCTTAGAAACTGAGAAGTTAGTCCTTGAGCTGCCAGGGCTCCTAAATACTGTTCCCATGCGTTTCCTCCTATCACATGCCACCTGCCCTTTGGGATTCAAGGGAAAGACGTGGTTGACCCCGGAAACCATTTAAACTCTCAGGCTATCTTGTGAGTTTACTGCCACATCTGCTCCGAATCCCACAAGATGATTTAACCTTAGCTGAGTAATAAAGGGTATGATAATTTGTGTTCCTTAAACTATTTTGATTTCACACAAATTAAAATGCATCTATGCTTATCAGACAATTTTGAGTGTAATATTTTAAATTCCTTCACTTTCTAGCTTCTCTAAAGCCACAAGTAGGGCTGAGCCCCGATGGCTTAGTGGTTGAGTGTGGGACTGCGGCCCACTGGCTTGACTGCTCAAATCCGGCAGCAGCTCTCCAGGAGCAAGGCTCGACCTCCCACTTCCACCAGAGGGCAGTGATGCCCCCCCAAAAAAAAGTCACAAGTAAACTTCAGTGACTCCTAATATTCCCCTCTAGGGATCAAAATTTGAGGCAGAAAGAATAGATTCTCCCAATAAAATGATTTTTTTTTTAAAAGGTGAAAAAAAACCTTTGGGGCTACAAAAATGAGACAATAACAAAGAACGGATGTTTGGGAACTTTGGTTTTCTCAGTTCTCTTTTTTGCTTCAGGATTTTTTCATTTGCTTGAAGATGACCCACTCTGGCTAGAAAGGAAGGGAAAACATATTTTTTCATTCTTTATAGAGGAAAAATGGGATCCCAGAGTTCCTTGTAATCACTAAGCAAAAATATGACTTACTAGATCATATTTAGGTTTTAGCTTGTTAAAGGATGCTTCCACAAATCTTAGTTTAAAAAAATAAATTATTGCTTCTGTCATGTCTTATTGGGTGTTCTATTAAATGAGTCAACTATTGAAAAATGGATTGTGACCCTAGGGCAAACCGATCCTTTCCCCTGTCTACAACTGAGAAGAAACATGGTAATATCTGCTCTGTGGCTTTCCCTCCAGGGTCAAAGGATCAAATATCTGAATTGATCTAATTCTTTCACCATAATAGTAGGTCCTGGTTAGTAAAACTGATAGAGGATTATGATTCTAACAATTAGAGAAGACCGCAGTGGTCCAGATGGCTATGAGAAAGGAAGATTGACAGGTGAAACCCAGTGAACTACCAAACAATAAACCCATGCTCTTGACTGTTGAGTCATTGCTGATTCACAGTGACCCCTTGTGGGTCTCTGAGACTGTTCTGCTTTCAGGAGGAATAAGCCCAATCCCCGACCCCCTAACCGCCCCCCCCCCCTCACCCAGGGACCTGCTGGTGGCTTTACACTGACCACCAGGTGGATCACAGCCCAGTGCATGGCCACTCCCCCACCAGAGGTCCTCATTCAGCTATGTTCAGGACTTCTTCCCATCCAAACCCTTATGGCCAAAAATGAGTTTGAATCAACTTTACAGGTTGAGAGTAGTTTTGCTTTGTATTTTAATCCTCTCAAAACATTACATCAAAGAGAATGTGTAGAACTACATAGGAACCTAAGTTGAATATTGTACAATCTCTGAGCATTATACCACATTTTCAAGGTTGTTTATGGGATAAATAACAATAGTCATATATTGGATACTGGAAACTAAAATGACAGGCACAGCAGAGAATGGAGTGCAGCTTGAACAGCAGTGCTTCAATGTCCCCACTAATGATGACTTCTTTGAGATGAGTTGGTATTCACGCAACTCAACCTCATTGCTCAAATCAGCCTTTATCCAAGTGAGGTGTGTTCACTAAGCTTTGCTGTGGTTGTGGGTTACTGCATTCACCTGCTGTGTTCTTTAGTTTGGCCAGAGCTCGAGTCCTCTGCTGTGGGCAAGCACAGCAAGCATTGTAGGCTTTTCATGGAATTGCTGAAGAGCAATTGTTAAAGACAAATTTATTGTCAGTAGATATTGTAAATAGCCGTATTACCCTTAGTCATATGTTATAAGCATTTGAAAGTCATCAATCCAATCTTCAACAGCGTTCTGGTACTTTTAAAGATTCAGTTTCTACAAAGTGGGAGTGAAATTATTTCTGTCAATTAACAGAATGCAAACTATATTAGGCTTGGGAATGACGGTTATGCACACTGTCAACCCCAACCAAGAGGGAAATCACCTCTTGAGTCTTGAAGTTCCCCTTTCAGAGAATATAAATGAGAATATTAATTACTTTTCTGTTTGCAATGTAGATTAAATGAGCTAGTGTTAGTCAAGTGCCTAGCATATTGCCAAGAGTATAATAGGTTTTTCATAAATTCATTTTTTTCAGTCCATATTTTTCCTATAATCATTTACTTAATAAATCACTATCCCCTTTTTCTTCTGTTTATGAAGCATTCTTTCAATCTTTTGATAATCTGATTTGTACAATTCTATATTTCTCTTGTGGGATACTTATATAAAAATCACAATGAAAATAAAGATGCAGAGTTAAATAATCTGACATTAGTGTCCCAGCAGCAATAATTAATGGGTCTTAAATCCAGACAATCAATTCTTTAAGAACCAAAGCATCTTCACATGTAATATGTGAAATAGCAGTAGTACATGTATATTATGCTATAGCAAATGCATAAAAAGAATAATCTATTTTCTATGGGAACATTTGTCAGTCATGCAATATTGTAGTAAAATGATCTTCTTGTTGTTTAACCTCATAGTGTCAGTTCTGACCCATAGAGATGGCGATATACAGGTTTATTGTGTCAACCCAGCCGATAGGAACATGTGGGATTAATCAGGTGGAAGTTTGATTGGAAGGCAAAGAAGTAAATGGCTCAGTAAGCCCCACCTGTTCCTCTCTCTTGCTCTCCGGTGATCAGACCAGTGTGTGGTTGCTAATTCTCTGCCTAAACTTGTGAGTGACACTACCAGTGGGACACTCCACCCATGGATAGTGTCTCTGCAGCTAGAGGTTCCTTTGAGAAATGCTTTACAAGGCTGTTGGTGTATACATTGGTTGGGCTTGGGACTGTTGGATGCTGTTTTCTAGCTGAATGGTGGTGACCTGCCCTCTCTTTGCTGCCTGTGGCTGGACTGCCTGCATTACTCTACAGAAGAGTGTGCTGTCTGCTTTCTTGACCTTGAACCCAGCAGCCCTCATGAGTTGAAGGACTTCCAGTATATTAACTGTTCCACAGAAGTGCATTGAACTGAGCCCTCTCTACTGCTGTGTGGGCTAATTAGCTGTTATATTCCTTTGTGTTGTATTTTGCTTATATCTGTTTATATATGTAATCATATTGTATATATATATTTATATATAATCATAAGTGTCCTGGTTTAGTTTCTCTAGAGAACCCTGTCTAACACAGTGACCCTTTGCACAACAGAGGAAATAGTGCTTGGCCCTCTGCCATTCTCAAAATTGTTCTTATGCCTGAGCCTAAACTATAGTAAAATCATCATCCAGCTTTACAGCACTTTTTTGAAGATAGGGAAAAATCATAGAGATTAACTCTTTATTTCTTGTTTGAAACCATATAATAAGTTTACTTTGGAGCCTTGGAGCATTCGAAACCAAACACACTATTATGGAATCAATTCCAATTTGAAGTAAGAGCGTCCCTACCGGGTGTCCAGAGTTGCAGGTCATTATAGAAACAATCGCCTTCTCTTTTGCCAACTGAGCATCTGGTGGGTTAGAATCACTTTTTAGTTTGCAGCTTTCATTTCTTCTAGCATAGTAGATATTCCAAAGGATGATGTATTTATTTGACCTGAGTAAAGTATCTTACTGTATGTTTAGTGTAGGCAAGTTATTAGTCTTTTAATGTGTTTTCCTTTCACATTCAATCTCAAAACATATTTTCACTCTATATAAAAGTACAAAAGTACTTCACTTTATTGAAGCTATCATGATCAAGTTCCAGAGATTATGTGTTATTCACAAAATGAAGATTTGTGACAGCCTGTGTTGAACAAATTTCTCCACCTCATTTCCCCCCACATGTTCTTACTTTGTGGTTCTATATCATATTTTGAAATATTTTATGGTATGTTAGGATTTTTCATAGATGCTGTGCACTAAGTAGGCTATACTATACTGTAAACATAACTTGTATATACACTAGGGAACCAAATTTTTGTGATTCCTTTTACTGTGACATTTGCTTTGTGGCTGAGTCTGGAGGTAAACTCAAAACATAATACATAACATTTATGTATCATGAATACATAAATAAAGTGTATTTATGTATTCAAGGTTAATAGAAACCTGGTAAAACTGAAGATTCAGAGTTAGTGGCAGAGAAAGGTGGGAAGTATCCAGGACCCTCTTTTTGAGAAGACCACACCCCCAAGAAAGCACCATCAGGTTGCAACTTGATTGGGAGATTGGATAACACATCTATAGTTTTATGACTCTTCAAGGTGACATAAAATTATCCAGCTATCACAGACAATCTCCCCTTCTCATCCTACCTATCTGTAAACTCCAAAATTAGTTCTGTTTGGTATGAAAATCCTTAACTTTTGGTTGTTGTTGTTGTTGTTGTTGTTGCTTCATAAGGTATTCAGAAGTGAAACCCATATCACATCTTCCTATTTTGGAAGATCCATGGGTTCCATGGCTGCTGATATGTCTTTTATGTACCTAATTATGCAGGAATGTGCCTTTTAGTTTTTGTTGCTATGCAATTGCCCTTTGGAGTTTTCTGCAAAATATTATGTGGGCTTAGTGTGGCTTCTTTTATTCGAGGATCAGTGTATTTTATTTGTTCCAGAAACTTTTAAAGTATTTTCCTTTTTTATTTCAAGAAGTCATTTTTATGCATTTGCAACTATAACTCTTGCTATTTCTGTTTATTTTGGCATATTTTCACTATTGTCTATCATTTATTTAAACATATTACTATTGTATGCACCCTATAATACAAATTTAAAATTTTTATTGATCAGAATTTTTAATTTGCCATGTTTGTTAGCCCCAAATTTATAATGTTTCAGATTTTTGTTTGTTATTAGTATTATCTCTTTAGGAGTTTTTTTAATTTTTTATTTAATTATTAAGATGCCAAAAGGTGGTAGTAGGACTGTGATCCCTAATTCAAGATGGAAATTTCCATTTAAATGTCATAGATTCAGAATTATAGCATTGCACAGAGCTTATGCTCAAATTTATCATCCTCAAGTTATCTTTCAACATAAAACCTGTCTCAGTGAAGAAAACTTTACTCCATGAGAACCCTGGTGTCAAAGTGGTTATGTATTGGGTTGCTGCTGCCTGTAAGGTCAGCAGTTCAAAACCAGCTAGTGACTTTTTAGGAGAAAGACAGACTTTTATACTCCTGCAAACAGCTACAGCCTTGGAAACCCACAGAGGCATCTCCGCTCTTCTCTTTGATGTCACTATGAGTTGGTGTCAACTGCATGACAGTAAATTGTGTTACTCCATAACAAGTATCCAAATTTCAGCTACATGATAACCTTACAAACACTTGAGAGACCAGAATTATTGGTATAAACAATGTATGAAAATAATGTTAACACTATAATTTTCTATGAATCTTATCTTTGTGTCAGACTCTAGGCTTGCAAATTTTTCTAATTTAGTTAAAAGTTGAACTGTTATTCACAATGTCAGCAAATCGAAACCACCAGGTGCCCCTAAAGGGGATGATAAGGTTTTCCAAACTGTAAGGATTTCATTCTAAGAACCAAGAGGAACAGTTCTGTTTTGTCGGACTGGGAGTGTTTTTATGACTCTGTACGGACTCGATGGCATTGAAACTTTTTTCCAGATATATATAATTTCTCTTTAATCTCTTCATTAGATCTATTCTTTTTCCAAATATGTCATCCATTCTCAGTGAGAATGTGAGATTGATGAAAGAAATGAAACTCTCTGTCCTGCTAAAGATGAACCAAATATTATTGTACCTCTTATCTGTCAAAATATTTCTTTTAATATAATCTATTTTGTTATTTGTTTAAAGGTTTGATGTGTCATGTAGAAATTATTTTCTATGAAAAACTTATTTTATTGTAAAGAGTGTGAGGGCTTACATTTCTAATCATCAACATTGAACTGAACAGTTGAAACTACTGGTCAATCCTCTCTCCCACCCCCTACAATTTACCCTGCTTCTTGAATTTGATTTTCCTTTCTACTCTCTATTCTCCTTTCAATTTTCCTCCCCACCCCACTTCTCCACATAATCCTAAGTTGATCCCCTTTGGTATGAAACACTTAAGTTCAGATGCAAGCTGAAGAAATTTCATGAAAAACCCTGAGAGTCAAAATATGACTTTAATTACAACTGTGTTAGTCCACGTAAACTACAGAAACAAATTCATAGACATGCATATGTATATAAGGGTACAGTTTATATACAAGAAGAATAGGACATTAAGTAAGCATCCCAACCCAGTCCAGTTCAAAGTCATAAGTCCAATATTAGCCCATATGTCCGATACAAGTCTATAATGTTTCCTTCTGACTCATGGAGTCACAGACCAGTGGGTGCAGAATCCCAGAGCTCTCAGGGGTCTGTCTCCCCATGGCTCCTTGCTTCCAGGGTTCAGGGTCTGTCAACAGCATCCAGTGGTGGTAGAGGCAACTCAGCTCTGGCAGGACTTTCCACATGGCTTCCCTTGCTTCAGAGATCTGGTTCCATCAGGATAAGGCTGTGTGGCTTCTCCTCCGGCTGCGTCAGCTCCTCGGACACTGTCATCTTGTCTTGTCTGTAGTTCATTGTCTCTGAGACTAACTCCCAACAATTGGGAAGATTGACCCTCATTTTCATGAGGGAAATATGGCAAGAGTTCCTAGAAGTCTCAGGAGAAATCCATGTCCACATGGAGGATTCAATGGCTGCTCAATGGTTATCTCCAGATTAACAGGCTAGACTCCACCCCTACATCTCAATCATGAAATTAACATAAGCACATGACTGCCACAACATGAATTTTAAAATCTCTGAGAAGGAGATTTTATACATTGAGCACTAATGATAGAAGAAATGATAAGCTATGGAAAGACATCTAGAGCATCATTCACGAGAAAGCAAAAGACATATAAAAGACAAGAAAGGAAAAAGCAAAGTGCATGTCAGAAGAAACTCTGAAACCTTGGTTTTATTGTAGAGTAGCTAAGACAAAAGAAAGAAATGATGAAGCGAAAGGTCTGAAGAGAACATTTCAAAGGACAGCTTGAAAATACACAGTAAAATACTATAATAAAATGTGCAAAGATCAAGAGTTAGAAAACTAAAGAAAACTAAAACTAAGAACACACTTAGCATATCTTAAACTTAAGGAATTCAAGAAAAGACTCACACCCCTATTGCAACATTGAAAGGTTCTGTGAACAACATTGAATAATGCAGGAAGCATTCAAAGAAGATGGAAAGACTGCATAGAGTCATGGCAACAAAAAAGAACTATTCAACAGTTCATCATTTCAGGGGTAAAAGAAGAAAAAGAAACAATGATACTGAAGAAGTGCACGCAATACTGAAAGCATTGGTCAAAAACAAGATTCCAGGAATTGATGGAATACTATTTGATATGTTTTAACAAGCTGATGAAGCAATGGAAATACTCATTCATCTAGTGCATGAAGTTTGGGAGATAGCCACTTGGCCACCCGACAGAAAGAGATCCATATCTGTACGTATTCCAATACATGTGGCCCTTCCAATATAACTCTCAAGTTACAGAACAAAACAATTTTTATCACATGCAAAACACTTTGCTGATCATCATTCACCACAATTGCAGTTGTACATTTGACAGGAAGTTCCTCAAGATTCCAACCAGATTCAGAAAAAGGATTTGGAACAGCGGGTGTCATTGTTGATTACATCACCTTGGGTTAAAGCAGAGATTGCCAGAAAGATGTTTATGTGTGTCTCATTGACTAGGCATTCAATTGTATGGACCAAAATAAACCATGGATAGCCTTGAGAAAAATGGAAATTTCAGAACAATTCACTGTTCTTTTGCAGAATCTGACTATGGGTCAAGAATCAGTTATGTGAACAGAAAAAAAGAACATTGCAGGTTTTAAAATCTGGAAAGGTTGTAGACTCTCACCAGATTTATTCAGTCTGTGAGCTGAGTAAATCATCAGAGAAGCTGAATGTGGCATGAGGTTCACTGTTGTTGTTAGGTGCTCTGGAGTCAGCTTAGACACATAATGGCTCTATGCACAACACAGTGAAGCACTGCACAGTCCTGCACTGTCCTCACAATTGCTCCTATGTAGCCCATTCATGTAGCCACTGGGCCAATCCATCTTACTGAGGGCTTTCCTTTTCTTTGCTACCCTCCCCCCTCCTTTACCAAACAGGATGTCCTTTTCCAGAAACTGGTCTCTCTTGACAATATATCCAAATATATAAAGGGAATTCTTAATATCTTTGTCTCTAAAGAACACTCTGGCCTGACTGCTTCCAGTTTGTCCATCCTTTCATGAATCCATGGTATTTTCTTTTCTTTTTTTTTGAATCCATGGTATTTTCAATATTCTTCTGAGCACCACAATTCAAATATACCTATTCTTTAATGACCTTCCTTATTCAATATCTAACTTTCACCAACATGTGGGACAATGGTGAATAACATGGTTTGGTTGGTCTGGTGAATGCATGCTCTTCAATACTCTAAGGGGGGGCCTGTGCAGCAGATTTACCTAATGCGGTGCATCTTTTGATCTATTTGACTTGCTTTCATGAGCACTGGTTGTGAATCCAAGTAAGGCAATATCCATGACAGATCCAAACTTTTCTTCCTTTTTCATGATGGCACCTGTTGTTCCAGTTGTGTGGCTTTGGGTTTTCCTTACAGTGAATTATAATACATACTGAAAGCTGCATCTTTGATCTTCATAAGCATGTGCTTCATATTCTCCTTATCTTCAGCAAGCAAGTCTATGGCATATTTATATTGCAGGTTGTTAATAAGTCTTTCTCAAATCCTTATGCTGAAATATTCTTCATATAGTCCAACTTCTCTGATGACTTGACCAGCTTATAATTTGAATAAGTATGGATAGAGCATACAACCCTGATGCACATATCTTTAATTACTTTAAAACATACAGGTTTCCCTGGTTTTAGTCATACAATTGCCTTTTGATTCACATACAAGTTCCAAATGAGTACAACGAATTGTTCCAGAATCCCCATTCTTCCCAAGGTTATCCACCATTAATTGTGGTCCACATAGTTTAATGTCATCTTGAAATCAATTAAACACAAGTAAACATCTTTCTGGTATTCTCTGCTTTGAGCCAAGATCCACCTGACATCAGCGATGATATCTCTTGTTCTATAAACTCATCTAAATTCATCAAGGACTTATTGCAGTTCCCAGTGACTGTTTTATTACAACTGTTGTTACATTATCTTAAGTAAACTTTTTACTATCATTGATATCTTCCTCCAGTTTGAGCATTTTATCTTTGCAATTGCCACATATATGGATCTCTTCCAATCAGTTGACCTTATTCCAAATTTCCTGGCATAGTCAACTGAGTGCTCCCAAGGCTTCTTCAGCTTTCTGAAACATTTCAATGGATATTCCATCAATTTTTGACCCTTGTTTTTGAAAAATGCACGCAGTGCAGCCTGAACGTTTTCCTTCAGCACCATCCACTTTTGCTCATATGCTACCTCCTGAAATGGAGGACTGTTGACTCAGTCTTTATGGGTCAATGACTCTGTGTGTGATTTCCATCCTATCTTGATTCTTCTGACATCATTCAAATATTATGGATAGCATCTTTCAGAATTGCGACTTGGGGCGGGAAAATTGTCTATTCCTTCTATTTAGGGTATGCTGAGCATATTCTTTCCTTTTGGTTTCTAACCCAGGTTTTGAATATTTCATTGCATTATTTTGTCTTCTGGAGCTGCCCATTGAAATTTTGTTTTGAGCTCCTTGATTTTATCCATTCATCCATTTGCTTTAGACGTTCTGTGATTAAGCACAAATTTCAGATTATTTTATGGCATCCACTTTTTTTTATTTCTTGTCTTTTTATTGACCTTATGCTTTCTTCATGAACAATGGTCTTGAAAACCTCCCACAGCCCACCAACTCTTCTGTCATCCAGGTGGGACAGACTCAAGGTCAAAATTTGAATCCTGTGGACTTGTTTTACTTTTCTTCAGCTTAAAACTGATCACCAATTTCATATGGAAAGGGAAGAAGCTCAGAATAAGTAGAGAATTCTTTAAGAAGAAGGAAAAAGTCAGAGGGCTCACCTTACCTGATTCTAACACCTACTATACAACCATCATAGTCAAAACAGCATGGTACTGGAACAAGAACCACTGGAAAAGAAGAGAAAACCCAGAAATAATAGCATCAGCATACAGAAAACTGATATCTGACAAGGACCCCCAAAAGCATCAAGTAGGAGGTGGATGGCCTCTTGAATAATCACAATGGAGTAGAAACAACCTATATTTCCATTTAGAGACAAGTGGATTCATAAATTCTGGGACATACACACAGTGGAATGCTAAAAGCACTGCTGATCATATAAAACACATCATCTCATGGAAAGAATATGAGGAAATTATGCTAATTAAAGTCAGCTAATCACAAAAGGACAAGTACATCATGAGTCCACTGAGGTACCATAAGTATAATCAGCATAGCAGATATAGAAGAAAAGCCGCTTATTTTACACTTTACAGGCTGAGGTACAGGCAATTGGGTGGCAGAAAGATACAAACTCAAAGATGCATGTCATTCCAACATAAAGAAGGGGGAAAGGGTAGGAGGGAGGGGAAATAAAAAAGAGAGAGATGACGGCACTAGGAAGAGTACAGCACTAATCACCTAGGGTGAGGGTGTTGCTTGTGACTCCACAGCAATGGGAGTGTGAGTGCAGAGCCCAACATGGCTTGAAACCTTGAGAGCAATGCAATCACATGGAGCAACTCATCTGTGAGGTCTACAGGGCCGACTTCCATCAGAGTCAGAGTGAACACCCCCATCCCATCAAAATATGTGCTACAGAGGACACCACTCAACCTATAGGTTGGAAGAGAGGCTGGCCTGCTGCTCCAATAGAGAAGCAAATCATGAAGGAAAAAGAGAGTAGGAGATTAGTCCTGTACTGGCACACCAAGTCCAGAGGGCAACAAGCTGCATGGAGCTGCTAAGGCACAGAACTAGAGCACTGACAGGAGCCTAACACAACAAAGCATGGGACTGGAGACCCAAGGCTGGGAGTTAGTCAGGTCTGAACACTCCCACTGTAGGGAGAACCAAGAACAGAGCACGCCAGATCAGAAAGAGGCAAAACCCCCAAGGAGCCCCCAAAATAGACTTCAGACTAGGAAAAGCAGCTCCCAGAAACCCCCAGAACCAGTGGGGTGCTAGTCATAAAAGTAAGTGGACAAACCAAGAATTATGTATGCTTTTTTGTATTTTTTTCTAGTTTTATTTTTCTCTTCTTATTCACTATATTTGTCGCTGCTATTGTTGTGTTGCCTACCTATATAAAATAGGCATGAGAAGCAAACCCTTGGAAAAAGCAAAGAGACTGATGGTTCTGGAGGGGAGTAGGAGACGGAAGAGGCGGAGACAGGAGACAAAGAGCGGTGAGCAAACAAAGCCGTAGACAGGGGGAAAATTTGGGAGTAAACACCAACAGTGAGGAGGAATTAGAGATCCCAGTGTGCTGAAGCAACAGCAAGTTAATTGAGAGAAATTACTAAGAGGCAGAAGAAAGTCAAATGTGATGGTGGGCAGGAGGAATATAAGAGGAAACAGGAAAGATCTAGGAAGCAAAGTTATAGATAGAGATATAAACATAGGTAGATACTTATGTAAACCTATTAATTCATTAGGAGATATCAACCGATGCACATATATTTATATGACAAGACATTGAGGAAGTGGACTTTGGAGCTTCACTCAAGCCCGCCTTCAACACAAGAACCCTTTGTTCTAATAGCATGGCATTCTGTGATGTTCACCCTTCCAACATGATCCCTGAAAACACAATGGGTGCATAATAAATACATGTGGTGAAAAGCTCATCGTGCCTGGCTATCCAAGAATACGTTGTCTGGGGTCTTAACGGCTTTATGTTAAATAAGTGGCTATCTAGTGGAAAAGAAATAAGTCCACGTGGAAGAAGCACACCAGGCTGCACAATCCTAAGATGTTGAAGGAATCAGATAACAGCCACCAGAAGACACAGAATAAGCAACAACAGGGGACAGAGGAGAGACCCAAAAAATGTTTTCCCTCCCAGAAGGGTCGCAAAAAGAGAGAAGTCAACCAAGGCAAAATATAGCACTGATATATATACAAAATATAGCACTGATATATACAAAATATTGCACAATTTTCCTCTGCTTCCTTGAGGTTGCCCCCGACTCCACTATCATGACTCCAGTTCTGTCTTTCAATTCTGGCTAGAAGAGAACATGTACAATGATACAGATAAGAGCTCATGATATGGAATCCAAGTCATATGAACCCCTCAGGAAGAGAAGTGAGAGTAGTAATAGCAGGAGGGTAGGGGAAAGTGATGGGAGGAGGAAGGAAGGAGGAACTGATAGCAATGGTGTATGCACAGTCCCTCCCCAGAGTGGATGAACAACAGAAATGTGGGTGAAGGGAGATAGCATTCAGTGTAAGATATGAAAACAATAATCATTTATAATTTATCAAAGGGTTATGAGGGGGTGAAGGAGGGAAAAGATGAACTAAAATTAGGGATTCAAATAGATAATAATGTTTAAAAATGATGATTGCAATATATGTGCATATATGCTTATGGAATTTTTTAAGAGCTATAAGAAGCCTCAATAGGACAGAGCCCCGGTGACATAGTGGTTGTGCGTGGGATTGCGGCCTACTGGGAAGGAGGTTCAATTCCAGCAGTGGGGCTGGGCCTCCTACTCCCACTGCCAGAGAGCAGTGATGCCCGCCCCCCCCCCCAAAAAAAAAAGAAACCTCAATAAAATGATGTAAAATTTTTCTTCAATTTTATCCTGAAGTTACATATGAGCAATTTATGATCTGTTCTATATTAGTCTCTTGGTCTCATTTTAGCAGCTGTATATTTAATAAAGTACTGAGCATGTAATAGATTGCCAATGGACCATGCCAATTACAATATCATAAAACTTTCTGAATTTGAATTGATATTTGGGCTCTTTGTAAACATTTACCTGATGTAAGTACTACATATAAATCTGAATATCTATCCTACTCCTATGCCCTATGGTCTCTTTATATTCACTTGTTTTATATAGCATTTCATACAAAATGTGCAATGTTTGGCCTTTTTTCACTCAGCATATTTTCAAGGTTCATCCATGTCATAACATAGATCAAGATTTCATTTATTTTTATGGCTGAGTAATGTTCCATTGTATATAAGTAGTGAAAAGTGAAAATAATCCTAAATGTCCAGGAATGCATAAATGGATAAATTAAATGTGGTTGACACATACAGTGAGTTGATTGTTTTCAATTAACCTGTATCACCTTGTGACATTTCAGGCTGTTTTAGAATCCCATCATCCAATAGTTTTTCAAAGGTTTACTAGTATATGCATATCTAAGGACATTCACTGAAATTTCAAAGTCTCTTTTCATAAGTTATTTTAAGAAAAAAATGCCCATATCTGATAAATGATGAGAAAAGAGGAAAACTTGCACTTATTGAGTAGTTATTGTCATAGAGTAAATATGAGACTGAGACCTATACATATACTGCGACATTTCAGACGTGTTCCATTCTTTCCCACTTCTTGAATAAAGTATATGTAACCTCACACAGCCTTTTCTGGGCAAAGCAGATGTCACTGTGATTTCTATTCTTGCTGTGGGATATAAGTGTGATAGGTTTTTCTGTCAATATGTCTGCACTCGGATTCTATCATGATAGTATCTAACATCATGTGGTCAACTCCATGATGGAATCTTCCATGAAGCAGCCAGTAGTTTGGGGAAGAAGAGAGTACTGGTTCTTTAATCTGGGCTCAGCTTTGATACAATTGAGGAAGATTTAGTTTGAAGTGCAGTTTGCTCTTAATATAGGTTGTCACTGTGAGGAAGTTAGCTGGTTTCTTCTGCTAGATCTGGATCCAGCATCTGGGTTGTCCACTACCTATTATAAAACCTGCCAATTCGAAATCCAATTCTAAATGCCAATAGCAGACTGCCAGTTTTTGACTCATTCAATTAATGTCAGATTCATTCGGTTTTGCCTCTGCCAACCTGTGCTCTTCTTGCTTTATCTTCGTGCTTTCCTGTTCACCAGCCTCTGCGGCTACAGGAGTCAGGAGAAGCCTCCAACTTACATCTGACTCATGGGCTTGAACAGGACTGCCCTGAACCACTTCTACAACTGTGAGAATCACAGCTTGATGTAAACCTTTTTCTGTATACATATGCAGACAAGTTTCACTCATTTTGCTCTTCTAGAAAACTCAGCCTAACCCAATGCAGAAGGCCCCAGGGGTCACTTAATCTTGTAGGCTTCCTTATCCCACTATCAATGAGCTCCAATTAACAGCCTCTATCGATTCTATAGTTGAGTAGGACTATGAAATTAAATGTTTATCATGCTCTCATCTGTGTCAGAGATATCACTTTTACTTATTTCAATTTTAACTTTTCCCTATAATATCCAAATATCTTATTCATGGTAGATTAGAAGTTTATAATATAAATGTAACTTAATGTTTCAAACTCAATAAAAGAAGAAAATTGAATAAAGGAAATTTTAAAAAATGGAATTGTAGGAAACAATTTTAAAAGTCCAACATTAGTATTTTACAAATTCCAGTAGACAAGGAGAGAACTAAAATGAGAAAAGAATTTCCCAAGATATAACTATGTAAAATTTCCTGTACTTGAATAAAGAGTCAATCCTGAAAATTGAGGAAGCCTGGTGAGTTCCAAGAAAATGGAATGCAAAGAGACACATTATCATAAAATTCTTGAAAATCAAAGAGAGAGTTCTGAAAAATAGCAAGGCAAAATTATAGCATAATATAAAATAATAACTCTATAGAAATGTGTGGTAAAGTCTCAGTAGTGTGGTGAGCTCTGTGTGACACTATTAATTGGAAGGTCAGCTCTTGGAACCCACCAGCCTCTTTTGAAAAAAGAGAAATCTTTCTCTCATTAAGATTTACAGCTTTGAAACTCACAGAGGCAGTTCTAGTCTATCCTCTAGTATTTGTAGGCCGAGTCAGGCTTTTCAGTAGTTCGACTCTAAAGGGCTGCTAATCCCTTCTCATGTGATCTCACACAATGTCATCAACCCCATAATGACATCTTCTGTGAGCAGTCAATCAGTGGTAAGGAGGTTATAGTGACGGCAACCCCCTTGCTCAGGGCCCTGCCCTGATGAAATTGAAATGTGCGCACCTAGCAAAGAGACCTGGTCTGGAGCCTGCATTTGAATAATTGATCTTCACTCCTTTGGACTTGAAGCAGTAGCCTATGAGATAGCAGGATCCTGATGGCCTAGCAGTCCAGGGAGTCCTCAGCATCCTGCCATCTGACCTGCTGGTCTCAGATTCACTCGCCACTTTGGTGTCCAGGCTGACTGGATAATCTTGGACTCAGCTCAGTCTGCAGTCATCAACCCATAGATGTCTTGCTGACCTGGAGTCCGGCAGTCCCAGAAACTACTGGAGTAAAGAATAGCTTTCAGCTTAACCCCTGACTCATGGACTAGATTCATGCCTGTACTTGAAATGACTGGTTTCTACAAGTGTGTGAGCCATGGTCTTTGTATAAATGTCTTACAAGACATTGGTGAGTGTTCCCAGTGTGACCTGTTATTACTTCTGACATAACTAGACTTAAGTGCCAGCAAGTCCCAGAAGTTGAAGTACAAATGGTGACCCAGGAAGAGGTCTGCTATACTCTTAGAAGACTGCTAGAGTTTTATAATAAAGACAGACATATAGGAGGAGCAGATACAGGGGAATGATAATAGAAAATGTGGGATAATTGTGCAAGGAAAATAAGGTAGAAGCAGCTTGAGATTGCTGATATAGGCCCATTAAGCAAAGTCTTCATTCATTATTTCAGCTTGAGATGTTAGGGGAGGATCTAATAGTTTATTCAGTTGGTTCACTGAAGTATGGCTTGCATGAGGGCCTACAATTAGCTAAGCTGAACTACCATCTCTAATTAGAGAAAGATATGCAAGGGCTTGTGGGAAGCGGAATGGTGGAGGGGAGATACAGGATAGAACAGGAGTCTGCACGCTTTTGGGACAGGGAATCAATCCTGAGTCTCACACTCTCACCATTCAAAAATTATGCAAGGGTCATAAATACATTGTCGCAAACAAATGGAACCACCATTATCTGGATACTATCCTTTAAATAAAACTATGGTGGCTTTATTTTCATTTTCAGTTTTACTTCAGAGCTGCATGGGCGTATGGTAAGAGCTGCACAAGGATCATGAGCCTCAATTCACTGACCTTTCATATAGATCCACAGGTCCTCACATGGAATGCCCCACAGAGATAGTTTTTAACACAAAGCATAGACTTATGAAGTACCTGGATCTTTGAAGACTGCTGGGATTGCTATTTTATGGCATCTTTTACAGTGGAAGCAGCCCTAATAGATTTCAGACACTGAACTATAACGGGGCTGATTGGGCCATAAGGTGCTAGAAACAAATGTCAGCACTTAATCAGCAGCAACAATGTGGGAGGAATTATAATGGTGGACAGCAGAGTCTAAGTGGTTGGTATAATAGCCTGACTCATTTTCTTAGGAGCAAAATAAAGGGGAAACATATTAAATATCTAAGTAATGAGAAGGACCATATAACTCAATTCTCTAAAATAGAAAACCATTCCCTCTTGGTCAATTCCTAGACTTGAGCCAGTTTACAGATCTGCAACTCCTTGAATGAAAGGGGGGTGGGTCCAGTTCCTTTTGATAGAGCTTCCACTACACCACCCCAAATGTATACCATTCCTCGTCCTTTTGACCTGCCCAAAGGGATCCATACTTTTTTACAAAAATGGGTTTTCATTAGATAAAATGGAAATAATCAAAATTATAGGGGACTACTAGGTACTGCCTCTTAATTGACAATAGTTCCATGATACCTAAGATGTGCTCAAGACTTTTCAATCAGAGTGGGTGTCATATGGAGTCAAGTCACTAAGAAAGGCTCAGCTCATATGCATCACAAAGTGGATGTCTGGGCTTATCCTAAAGAAATTCTATCAGTTGCAGAATACATGATTGGGATAAGCACACTCAGCAACTGGTAGAAAGCTGATATTGAATCCCTGGCATATGGAATAAGGGCCACTGTGGTGGGAAATTCTAAAGGAAACTCATTATGACTGTCTTTGCCTAGGAAAATAGCAAGCCAAAAAAAAGTTGCATTTCTGAAGGGACTCTTGTTAAGTGTCACTATCAGGGCTTAAAAACTGAAAGAGCAATCTTCATCCCATATTTTGTTTAACTCATACATATGAACTGAGCACAAAAATACGGGTCTTTGAGAATGACTAGATTATTGGTAAATTAACCAAGTGGTGACTTCAATTGCAGCTCCTCTTGCAGAGGTGGTTTCAGTAGTTCTCCTGGCACTGGGCGTGCAGCTACTGATCAGAGCTATCGATAAAGACCCATGTCGTCTTTTTAATTCTATTTTTAAAGGATCTTCAGAAGTATCTAGTTGGATTTCAGCTGGCAAGAGCAATGATCCCCTTTAACTGTCTCCCCTCACAGCTACATCAATTCCCAGTATTATGTCATAATTTAATGTGCAGGATCCTTGATCCCTTTCCCAGTCTCAAAATGTCTCACCAGTCCTTTACATCAATGGTTGTGGC
>PVJH01021506.1:0-38465 GCA_004026705.1 Nesogale talazaci | reverse complement strand
CACAGGCAAATGAGCTTCTTTTATGGTGGGCTTTGTTGCTCCTGAGCTAGATGGCTGCTTGTTTATGCTCAAGCCTTTAAGACCCCACATGTTAAATCTTTTGATAGCCGAGCACTCTCTTCTTTCTTCACCACATTTGTTTTTGCACCCATTTTGTCTTCAGCGATTGTGCAGGGAGGGTGAGTATCACAGAATTCCAGGTTGTTAGAAGCAAGTGTTCTTCCATTGAGGCAGGGAATGAGCAGTGGTCTGAAGTCCATCCACAACTTCAGTGTATCGCCATATAAATATACGCGCATGGGCCAATACCTCTATTTTTATGATAATGTATTAACGTATATATATGCCGTTCCCTCCTTATATCTCTATCCATATCTTTGATTCCTAGATTGTTCCTCTGTTTCCTTTCACCTTCCTCTTGCCCCACCATCCTGCTCGCTCTATTTCCATGTCTTAGCATTTCCTGTCAGCTACATTGCTGTTGCTCCAACACATCAGGATCTCTATGTCCTTGTTGTTGGTTTTAATTCCCTAGTTACTCCCTGTCTGTGGCATTGTTTGCTCACTGCTCCCTTCCCCCACCTCCTTTGCCCTCCTTCGTCCTCTCTGGGACTTTTGATCCTGTTGCTTTCTCCTCAAGCTTACTTCCCATGCTTGTCTGATATAAATAGGCAATCCCACAGTGACAGAGACCAAGCAAAAAGAAAACAAAAGTTTTAGAAAAGAATTAAAAACAGAAAAAACACACATAATCCCAGGTCTGTCTGTTGACCATTATGACTGTCTCCCCACTGGCCCTGGAGGAAACCCAGAGGCAACCTCACCTAGCCTGAAGTTTATTTTTAGAACTCTCCATGGGGGCTTGTGTCTTTCCTTTGCTTCCATTGTTGTCCAGTTAGGCTCCCTTTTGGTTTTGCCCCTCTTCAGGGAGCTTCCGACTGGACTCACTCCCTGCCATCTCACTCCAGTATTGTTCTCTGTTGTGGTATGATCCAGTGACAGGGCAACCTGTCTTGAACTGCACTCAGCTCTGTAGTCCTCTTTGTGTCTTAGCACCCCAACCCAGGGGTGTCATCCTCCACTCTTGGTGTACTGATAAGGGGATTGTCCCTTTCTCTTTTTCCTTCTTGGTTTGCTTGCATGTTGGCCTGGCACTCCGGCCCCTCTCACCAACCTGTAGACCCAGTGTTTTTCTTTGCAGTGTACTAGTCAAGGGGCACCCTACCCTTTTTTCAGTTATTCCATATCCATTTTCAGGGGAAGATAGATTAGCCTTCATTTAATATCAACTTTTTTTCCCCTTTCTTTTCCACCCCAATGGCACTGTGCAATATTTCTTAACAGAAATGGCAAAGCCTTCTAGAGCAGAACCAGCAGAATCAAGCTGCTTCATAAAGACTGAGGTTTTTTAAATGTGCCAGCTGTTAGCTAATGGTTACAGTAAACCATCCCCTGTTTGCACAGATGTGAGCTGGGTAATTGTCCATTCCCTCACAGATAGACAAACCCAAGGTAAGAGATACAGCTCAATGAACAACTAGAGAAATGGTGTCTTCTGTGAGTCTGTCCGTCTCTGTGTCTGTCTGTCTCCATCCTCAGATTGAGCCAGGCTGGTATCATGGCCTCCAGCACCATGCAGATACAACATTAGCTTCTCAGTGGTGTATTCTCTCAGAAAAAAAAAAACTTTCCTGAGAGGTTCCTTGCCTGCATTTCTGGCACATGCAAGACAGATAGCCATATCACATTTCATATGCAATGAAGATGAAGATCTGTTCAGATCTTCATGAAGGTCCCCTCCAAAGTCGCATTCTCTGGTACATTCTCTGCAGCAGAATGTTTAATCCAGATAAACTCAAACCCGGATTGCTAGTGACTTTCCTACTGAGCAGGTGGAGGAGACCCAGAAGAGGGCAGTGAGTTGGCCTTGAAGGAATAGAGAGATCTTTCCCTTCTGCCATTTCTCTGCTGCGTCAAAGGAATCTGCTCTTGTGCCACTCATCTATGTATAAGAAAGAGTTTTATATCAAGACGCAGTTATATAACAAGAAAGACTCCCAGCCAACTCAAAACCTTGAGTCTAAAACTCGTCCATAAGTCCTTCTTCAGACTCATGAAGCCACACACAATGATGTATTACCAGCTAGTGGGTGTAGAGTCTTGTGACTAAAAGGTCAGTGGAAACATAGCAGGGCTCTGGCAGCTTTCAGGGTCAGTGGTCAAAAATATTATGGGGAAAGAGAGTGAGAAGTGCCCAGTGCCCTCCTTATGAGAAGGTCACAGCTCCAAGGAGCACCATCAGGCTGTGACCTGATTGACAGGTTGGAGTCCACCCCTACACTTTCATACATATTCAAGTTGACATAATGCCATCTACCTATCATCCTTAGTGATGACTTCAATTTACCGGGCAGGTGACTATAGGCCATTATCTCATGTTCCCACTGAACTGGAGCAGCCTCTTCCAATATCAGACTCATCATGCAATGTGAACTTTAATGTGACAGCCTGCTCTTCTGCTCCTTCAGGCAGGAGGAGTGGGCCCAGGGTATTGCCAGACCTGAACTAGTAGGCCAGCATTACTACGCTACACAATGGCATACCAGAGTTAGGGTGTTCAGCTGATATTTGCAACCCCATTTCCCCACCTGTGTAGTCTTGTGTTCTGATCACAAATGAGAACTTGGCTCAAATGCAGTTAGTTTAAAATGTAACAGTTTATCATTTGATCTTTTTAACCATTTTAACTGTGTTCTAGTTTTCAATATGGTCTGCTCTCTTTTTGATTGAGGGTTTTCTCAGTTGTAATTTGTTATCGGCTTGTCTTTTCTTGGTGTGTGCATATTCTTCTATATATGATATATATGAAATCCAGGATAGGTCAGTCTACTGGCCAATATATGGATTGCGCTCATAACAATGAGTACAAGCAAGAAGAAAATGCTCTAAAACAGACTGTGGTGATGCTTGTACAACTATTCTTACTATGAGTGAGCTATTAAGTTCTATAAAAGGTGAAGTCGTGCCAATAAAATTATTTTACAAAATAGACATCATTTAAATGAATGAAAATCTCTGCCCAATGGAATGCAAGAGAAAGTTGGAGTGAACATCACTCAGGTGTATGGCAGATTAGGACTTTCTACTGCATACCATCTCGATGGCCATGGGGTCCTCAATGCAAAATGCCACAGACCCAATAGAAAACATGAAGAAGCAACTTGGGTACAAGGTGTTCTGTGAGGTTTGATCTGACTCATGGAAACTCCCTGTGCGCCAGAGCGGTTCTTCAGACCTGCGTGTTCGTTTGTTGGTTTGGAGGTTGATTGCCACTCCGTTATTCTAAGGCCTCTCTTAATGTCAGTTCTTTGATCCGTAGCCAAGCATGTTACCTCCTCAACACATCCTTGGCGTCCTCTATGATGTTACACAAGTGTTAGGGAGAGGCAAGGGTCTTACCATTTGTCAAAATTTCAGATGCTTTTTACTCAGCAAATGACAGAGAAATTTCCCTAAGATACAAGGAGTCCTGTTGTATATTGTCTCCAAGGTCAAGGGAGAGAAAAAAGACAAAGCTCCTGACACTGACCCAGTCTCTGCCTCCTATGCATCCTATACCTGTGGAAGATGGCCACTGAAGAAGCAAGAATCAATGTGTTTGGCTTATGGAGCTGGCAAAGCATATCAAAAGTGCTATGGACTGCTAAAAGAACAAACATATCTACCTTCGAAGAAGTACAGGCAGAATGATTCTTAGAAACAAGGATGGAGAGACTTTATCCCAAGTCATTTAGGCATGTTGTTGGAAGGTAACAGTCCCCGGAGAAGGACATTGTACTTGGTAAAGCAGGGGAGCAGTGAAAAAGAGACAGACCTTCAGAAAGACAGGTTAGCACCGTGACTGAATCTGCAGGTTCAGACATCAGGATAATTGTGAAGATGGCAAAGAAAGGGGAAGAGTTTCATTCTTTTGCCTGTGTGATCTTTCTGGATTGGAACTGACTAGATGGAACCTAGCAGCAATAGGCTCCCACAATAAAGGAGGCTCTTGGACCTGGTAGTGTTCCTGGTTCCTTAACCATGGAGTGCTCCAGTTTTCCTTTCTATATCAGCCATCACTGTCTCATGGAACTTGTGCCCATGTAATACACTGCTAGAATACAGAGACCCAAAGATGTCTTTGCAGCAGATTTTCACAAGGCAAGGCTTCCTTTGATCTCCTAACTGCTAATTCCATGAACATTAACCATGGATCCAAGGACAAAAAAATCCTTCATTACTTGAGTTTCTTTTCCATTTAGCATCATGTCACATGTTGGTCCGGTTGTGAGGATCTTTGTTTGTTCCATTGTAATCCTATTCTGTTGGGAAGTAAGCTCTGTCACTGAAAAGTTAGCACATAAGTGAGTGATGTATGGAAAAAACACATGACACCGAGTAAAGTTTTGTTAGATTGGTCAAAGATTGTATGTGTCTTCTGCACAGTAAGACAAAAATGATGACGCATATTTCAGTATGAATGCAATGGTCAGAAGATTGGTGAGTTTTCCATGAAATCTACTGATTGAAGGAATAAGAACCTAGAGAAAAACAAGCTTCCATCCTGACTCTCTGGTTGGCTTCAGCCTACTATCTTACATGGCAAGGACCTCATTTCTTCATGTAATATCTAATGCTCTCAGCATTCATAGACCAAAACCACAGAAGACATGAAAAACAGAAGAAAGCACAAATCACACCAAACCATAAGAAAACAGATACAATCTCTGGATGATTGTGTAAACGTCATAAATAAAGGTCAGTAGTGGTTTCATTAAGCTAATATATTAAAACAATTACTCGAAGCAATTCAGTAGCAGTTTTAACTGCATGGTTTGGTTTCAGTTGCTTAATTTAAAAATACATTGCATTGGATAGATTTGCTGCCTGGTATATGTTTTAAGTGTTGAAGAATGAGGTTGCTACTTTAAGGCCTAAAGTGCATATGACACATGTCATGGTATTTTCAGCTGCCTCACCTGCATGGGAGAGTTGGACACTGAAGAAGGAAGCATAGAGATGGAAGACAAGTGGATGCATTGAAATTCTGGTGCAGGCAAATAACTTTGAAATGTCATAGACTATGAAAAGACCTAACATATCTGTTTTGGTTTAAGTAAAGTCAAAATGTTCTTCAGAAACCAGAATGGCAGGACTTTCTCTCATGTCCTGTCGGCATGTTATCAGGAAAGAGCAATCCTTGGAGAAGGACATCATGCTTGGTAAGGTGCAAGGCACCAACCAAGGAGATCTTCAAGAAGGTACATTGACACGGTGGCTCACATATAGACGCATTATGAGGATGGCCCATGACTGAGCACTGCCTCGGCCTATGGAATGGAGGGTTGCCTTGAGTCAGAGTCAACTTGATGCCACCTGACAACAGCTTGCACACAAAGAAACTGGAGAGTGTTTTCAAGTTGAGTAAAAAAAATGATTTTGTTATTTTTAACACACCTAAAACATGGGATTTTCTCACATAAGTCATCATGTTGCAGATGATGACATCTTCAAATCTCTCCCTGTGTTAGTCCGGATAGACTAGGGAAACAAATTCATAAACACACATATGGATATAAGGGAGAGGTTTATATACAAGAGGAATGGAACATTGTGAAAGCATCCCAACCCAGTCCAGTTCAAGCCCAGAAGTCTGATAGAAGCCCATATGTCTGATACCAGCCTATAAAGTCTTCTTCAGACTCACGAAGCACGTGCAATGACACCAGGACAACCACAGGCTGGTGGGTGCAGAATCTTGTGCATCCAGTGGCGGTAGAAGGATCTCAGCACTGGCAGGGGTCTCTCCTTGGCTTTTCCAGTCTCCATGCTATCATGTGTCTTGTCAGGTGCAATGTCTATGATGGAGTAAGCCTTGTGTCTTGTCAGCAGAGCATCTCCAAGAACTCAGTCGTAAGAGGTTTTATTTTGTAAGAATGTTTATTTTGTAAAATAATTTTATTGGCACACACTTCACTTATCATATAACTCAATAACTCAATTATATTAAGAGGAGTTTTATGAGCATCACCACAATCAATTATAGAGCATTTTCCTCTAGCTCAATCATATTAAGAAGAGTTTTACAAGCATCACCACAATCAATTAGAGAACATTTTCTTCTTGATTGTATTCGTTTCCTCACTTCCAAAGGGGAAATATTGCTGGATTTCCCATAATTCTCAGGAGAAAGCCATGCCCACACAGAGGTCTAATTGGCTATCTACAGAATGACAGGCTAGATTCTAGCCCTACATTCCCAATCATGAAATTGACATCAGATTTCATGACTGCCACACTCAATAAATCTAAGTTTTATTGCTACCAAGGAGACAAGAATGTATCAAAAGAATAGCCACTTCATCCCTGATAAAGATATCACCACCACCACCACCATCACCACCACCACTCCCATCAATATCAAGAATAGTAAAGCCCCCATCCCTTTGTGTCGTAGCCCTCGTGACATACTGGTCATGCAGTAGACTGCTAACTGCAAGATCACCAGTTCAAAGCCCCAGCTGCTCCAGTGTCAGTTCTACCTGATCCTGTAGACTTGATGGCAATTCCTTGGCTTTTTGTTTGCTCTTGAGTGGGGCCAGGGGCTAAAGGTGTTGACAGAATGAGTGTTTTCATAAGAAATCTTGATTGACTTCTTTCCTTGAATTCTAGGAAGTGTTGCCTCTGTGAATACCCACTATTCAGTTGAAAGATGGCTCTTTCCAAGATGATGGTTCTATCATGTTCTGACCTCAGAGCAGGAAACACATGTTTGAGGCAGCAGAGGACCCCCATGCCAGCTTTATTGATTTATATTGGGTGCTTCCATTTATAAAAACCATGTGTTTCTAAGTGGGCATGGTGGTCCAAATGAAAGTAGGGACATGTTGGCATTGTCTTATAAGAGTTTTCACATCCTAGTAGGGAGTGATGGGAAAATGCAACATGTGAGTGCTCTGATCCTAAGTGAAGGTGTGATCCCCAAATAGAAGCATATTGATGGGCACAGGACACAATGAACCTGATGAAAGTGAATACCTTGAGTTGTCCCTGAGAAACTCCCCACTTGCTGTGGGATAAAAATGGATCATCACCAAATAGGAATGTTGCTTGTGTCCCCTACACACCCCTTTCTCATCCAGGACTTCCTAAACCACATTGAAAAGGGGACACATCTCAGAAAAGGAAACCTGGAAAATGGGACACAGATGGTGCTTGGACCCTTTCCTAGGAAAGCAGGACAGGAAAATGGAAGGGCTATTATAGGGAAATGCAATTCCAATTATACACTCAAAATCTTCAAGGTGGCTTTAAGGGCCTGAAGTGGGTGTGGCAGCCCAAAAGATGACATCAGCAATTCAGGCCCAAGTCTGTCATTGGTGGATTCCACATGGCCGCAGGGAGTAAAAGAGAGGCTATTTTCAAGAAGGCCTTCTTGAGCAAGAATGCTCCTTTCTTTCCTGGAAAGGCTGAAGCCCTCCACTTTTGGGCTGACTCAGCCTCGGTGTGAATCTGGGGGACTCAGGTAAGATGCTCTCTGAGGATCCGAGAACAGCTATGGATTTCCCAGGGTCATTCTTCTGGAGATTGATGGGGGCATGGAACCTCAGGCTTTGCAGGAATGTTCTCATCCCTGAAGCAGTATGCCTGCATTTTTCTTTGCATCTCCTCTGTTTGCACCGTGATGTATCTCACTGTTGTCTTCCTCTCCACTCAAAAAAGAAACCTCCCTGCCCCAAACCCAAACCTCCCTGCCATTGATGCCGAACAACCCTTTAGGACAGAGTCTAACTGCTCCTGTGGGCTGTCAACTCTGTTGTCCTTCAGGGGAGTTGAAAGGCTCCTCTCTCACCCTCACATTGGATGCTGCTTTGGTGGCATAAGCATTCTATGTGGACTGGCAGCTTGAAATCACCACTGTCTGTGGGAGAGAGATGTGCATCTTGGTAACTCAATGAGCTGCTCATGCGATGGCCATTCGGACCACATGGTGCTCCTCAGAAGGAAGATGGGACCTTCCACTTCCACCAACAGTTACAGATTCAGGAACTCCTGGGGGCAGTTCTCCCCTCGGGGTCAGCCAGCAGGGTCACTGTGAGCCAGCACTGACTCCATGGCAGTCAGTTTGCCATGCCACCATGAGTTGGAATCCATCAGTGTGCCCAGATTTTCATTTCCAAGATGCCTTTTAAAGGACTACATCTGGAGAACAAGGATGTTGGAGCTACCATACATCTCCCTCTCCACCGCTGAAACCATTCAGGGAGGAATGGTGGTTTGAGGGTAGCTTCTAGGTCTTCTGCTTGGTAGGGCTGGGCTCGAACCAGAATGCTCCACAGGAGGCTTTCATGTTGTCAGAATGCTCCACAGGTGTCTAGAGCTTCCCGATGAAGACAAACTAAGAAGAAAGAGCTCATCTCATCTATTTCTGAAAACCCACCATTGGAAACCCTCTGGGAGGCAATGAGTAGAAACACAAGCTCCCTGGGAGGAGGCACAGGCTGCAGAAGCATTTGGAGGGACCGCTTTTTTGGCATGAGTAAGTGCAGAGTCAGCAAACTCAGTTGCCAGGGCAAATTTCACCTGGCCTCACAGCTGACACTATCTCATGACAAATCCCCTGAGGTTGGTTTCCAAGGCTCTGGCTCAGATCGATTTCCACATCAGAAGTGATGATTGTCTGCATCCCTCCAAAATACACACTAGAATCCTAGTGTGGGGATTCTAGTGCAGCACCAGGTGATTTCTTTCTGATAGACATGTAAGGTCGCTATAAGTTGCAACCACTCAGTAGGGCCCAATAACAACATCCCTGCAGACACAGTTCCATTTGGAAAAAAGGTTTTCTTCGTGTGGCTAATCCTGGGTAGGATATGACCTAAATGACGGGGTTTTGAAATATGAAAGCACAGATCAGCCAGGCACTGAAGGCAAATGGAGATGGGAGAAATGGGAAACAAAGCCACGTGCAGATCACCAATGACTCAGGAACAGAAGATGACAAGAGACCAGGACTTTCCTGCAGAGCCGCTGGGGAGAACGTCTGTGCCCTCCAGTACCACCTTTTTGTGACATTTCTAGGACAGACATTGAAGACAAGAAGAGGGCATGGGTCTGTATGAAGTGCTGTATTGTAACCATTTCATGCTCACGGTGTCACAGAAGTGGCCAAGAGGAGCCTGCTGGAGCACCATCCATCCTGGGGCACAGCGTCTACAGAAAGCACATCCACTGATCAGGTGATGAGTCCAAAGTTGAGATCCTTGTGAAGCTCCAAGGGAGGCATGCCCTTTCTGCTCTCTGGGCCCCATAGGGACCATCCTAGCTGACCAGTCTGGCCCTAAAGCAGGGTTTCCCAAGGGGCTGATTTTCTTTGGAAGACACTGGAACAACCTGGGGGTAGGGTTATATACACAGATACCTACTTTATCTTCAATGCTGGGCTATAGGACAGAAGCTTTTACTTGCCAGAAGGGTGTTCACTATTTTTTTATAGGCATAGTTGTCTAAATTAGTCTGGGGACCTGTACTCTAGCATAATGACCAGAGAAGCAGACAGCAAGGAGTTTGTTCTCCTTGTTCCTGGGGAACTCTTTGACCTCTATGCCAATGTGCCTCCGTCGGGTGTTCCCACTCTGAACTCAGTACTTGAAGAGGGTGGATGGGGTGGATCATGTCCCAGTTAAGTTCTTGTCACATCTCACCAGGGTCGCTGATGGTATTAAATTGTAGCTCAGAGGAACCAAGGCAGCGGCTCTGCTCCTGAGGGTAATGATTGCTGCCCTGTTAGCATTCAACTGCATTGTACTTATTTATAAAGCCAACTGCATCAGTCGTAGACATCTGCTCTGTAGCCAACCTGGGAGGTGCAGTGCTGTAGTGGTTACATGTTGAGCTGCTAATCAAAAATCAGCAGTTCAAAACCACCAGCTACTCCCCAGGGGAGAGTGAAGGTTTTCACCTCCTGTAAAGAATTGCAGTCTCGGAAAACCACATGGGCATTTCTGCCCTGTCCTATAGGGTAACAAATCACTCAATGCCACTGAGTTTCCTTTTCTTTCTTTCTTTCCTTCCTTCTTTTTTTTTTTTTTGTATAGGTAGTCAACTGAATAGATCTAAGGTTAGCAACAGTTTTGATTTTCTGTGAGAGAGGAAAGAGCAATTACAAAACAGCAATGATACGTTATTGTGTCTGGGGCAAAAGTCTACACAGCCATTAGGCTTGTTTTTTAATAGCATCTATGGTTTGTTCAGTGATAATTATTTGCTTGTTTGTTTTTAACCCAGTGTGATAACTTGTTCAGATTTCTGTTTAGATGGCTTCATCCACAGTACTCTAGTTCCCCTACCCATTTGCTTGCAACATGCATGTCTTGACCGAGAGATGAGGTGTCAGATGCCTGCCCTAGAAATCAAGCCTGTGTCTCTCTCCAGCACAGAGACTACTGCTGATGAACTGACTCATTCTCGTGGGTATTGGTTGCTTATTCAAAGATTGAATGCCAGTTACTCTCCTGGGCTTGAGGCAGTTGGACAGTCCATTGGAGATATCCCAAACAGGAAGGCCCTCAAGGAGACCGAGATCCACAGTGGCGGGGACAATGGGCTTAGAAACAGGAACGCTGGTGAAAATGGCACACGGCTGGGCAATGCTTCCTTCGGTCATGCCTGCAGTCCTGAGGAGTAGATTCTCACTTGCTGGCTCCTCACAACAACATTTTTGGGTTTGTTGGAAGGGCCTGTCACCAAACAAAGTCTGTGTCATGTCATAGGTGCTGGAGACCCTGGGAATAGTCCCACAGTTCTAGCATAGAAACAGCTATTAAAAATGAGGTGATCCCTGCCTCCACACTGGAATAATCAGGACACAAAGAATCAGAAGACAGCTTATGGCTCCATGATTCTCAGAATATACGGGTTGATGCCAGCTCATAGAGACTCTGGAAAGCAGGGTAGTACTGTCCTCTGGGCTTTCAAGAGTGAAAGCCCCACCCTTTTTTTACATTGAATTGTCAAGCATTTTCTTTTGTTTGTTTGCTTTTTAGATAAATCATTTTATTGGGGAGCATTACAGCTCTTATAACAATCCATCCATCAATGTTTATCTATCTATAAGCTTTCCCTCAATGTATATCTATATAAGGTAAGATTGTTCATAATTCTGAGGAGAAAATAGCATGACTGATGTTTCTCTGGGGACACAGGAAAAGGAGAAGGTGGGGGAAAGGGAGAGGGGAGCCAACAAATTTAGGGAATAACAAGAGAGCTAAAATCAATGGCAAAGAGGGCATAGAATACCTGGTGAGGTTTGATCAAATGCAATATAGCTGAGAGAAATCACTGAGCGCTAAATGAAGATTAAGCCTGATAGTGGGATGAGAGCTAAGTAAAAGAAAATAGAAGAAAGTGCTAGCAAGCTAAAGACAATTATAAAGATATGAATATAAGTACATATATATATGTGAACAATAATATATAATGATAGTGATATAGGTCATGTACATGTATTATATGTTAGCAGATGGACATTGGCCCTCTACTCCATTCCTCTCTCAATGCAAGAAGACTTTTTTCTAATAACATCTGTTCAAATAATTCAGTGATTCTCCACTACCCAACAATATCATTGAAGTCAAAATGGGTGCATAAGTAAATGTGGTGAAGAAAACTAATGGTGCCTGGCTATTAGAAGATCTAGTGTCTGGTGTCTTATAGGCTTGAAGTTAAACAAGAGGCCATCCAGCAGGGAAGCAACAAAGTATATGTGGAAGAAGCACCCAGATTGTGTGATAAAGATATGTTGATAAGATTAGGTATCAGGCATCAGAAGACTCAAAACAAACAATCATATTGATGAACAAGGAGGGTTAAAGACCCAAAGTCCATATGTAAGCCATTGGTATACCCTCAGAGAAGGGTCACAAGGAAGGAACAAGTCAGCCAATAACAATACCATGAAGATAGAGGGAAGGTGATGGGAATGTGTGTAAAGGGAGCGAGTGGATGGTGTAAGATAGGAAAAGAAAAATAATTTATAATTTATCCATGGTTTGCAAGAGTGGGAGGTTGTGGGAAGGAGGGAAAAACAAGGAGCTGATACCAAGGGCTCAAGTCAAAAGGAAATGTTTTGAAACTGAAAGTGATAATGGCAACATATGTACAAATACGCATCATATAATTGCTGTATGGACTGTAAATCTTTACAGGAGTAGAACGCTCAGTCTTCTCCCTCGGAGAGGCTGCTGGGGTTGAGCTTCTGATCTTGCTGTTAGCAACCCAGCACATAAGCACTGCACTTCCAGAGTTTCAAGAACAGGAATAGTTAGGAAATCTGGAGATAGTCTTTGTGGCCAGACTTGAATATTCAGGTCACAAGAAACAAAATGAAAGGTGGGTCTCCTCGATAAAGTCCCGCCTCACGGGGGTTCAAAGGAGCATAGGTCTTGTAGTGTAATCCACATGGCTGGGGGTTCAAAGCCACCAGCTGCTCTGAGGGAGAAAGACTGGGCGTTTTACTCCTAACAACAGTTACCACCTCAGAAACACAAACAGGGTGTCTGTGTGTCAGCATTGGCTCCATGGCGGTGAGTCTGATGTGGAAGGAGGTTTGAAGACACCGCAGCAAACAGCACAGAGAAGCTAAGTAAAAGGGAGCCTCTTTTCCTGTTCTCCAGTATCTTCAGATTTCTTACAAACCAAGGGCAATCAGGCCTATTCTTGGCAAAGAGACAGAAGAAAGGGTGGTGCTCTGTGGCCCAGGAATCCATCGTTTAGAGAAATTCATGTGAGATTCCTCTCGTCAGTGACACACGGCTTATAAAGAGGTCAAGCATATTGTACTTTGTAGTCTTTTATAATCCGCAATAAAAATTTATGATGAGGAAAGTATACTGTTTCCTATGTGAATTCCTGCTTCTGGTTTTTGTTATGAATAGAGGGTCTGGGACTTTGAAGTGAATGGGGATAGCTATTTCAATCAATCAAGCGTAGGTAAAATAACGTGAATGAGTGATTATATTTCTCACTTATTTTTAAGTACCACACATAAAAAATGGATCTTAATATACTGGCTTCTTTAATTGCATCTCAACTTTGATATCTTCTAGTCAAACTATTGAATAAAAAAAAGCACCATTCTTTATGTTGTTTAAGTGTACATGTCTCTCTAGTACTGTTTGGTCACAGAAGCCCATAAGATTAATGAAGGATTTGAATTCTGGAAAGAGATACAAGCAGCACAAGCTCACCTAGTGTTCAACCATCTCAAATTCTCAGTCAGTGGCTAGATTAGGGTGATTTTCTCAAATAAAGAACTCTCTGATTTTTATTTTTGTATGTCTTTTTCCCCAGCTTGACTGATGTCTACTTGATTTGGTTATGAGTCAAATAAGAGTCAATCTTGAATACACATGAGTAAGCTTACTCTTATCTATATTTCTATTAAAATTTTTATTGTGACTCGGGTTGGTAGCTAACCAAGCATATCTGAGCAGGTCTATGACATGAGGCGCTCCATCTTACCCCATTTTGAAGAGGAAACTGCTTTACATTGTAGCACATGCATAAAATTAAACATGGCGCCAAGGCCCGGTGACGTAGTGGTTGTGTGCGGGACTGTCCACTGGCTTGGCGGTTCAAATCCAGCAGCAGCTCTCCAGGAGCAAGGCTGGGCCTCCCACTCCCACCAGAGGGCAATGATGCCCCCCCCCAAAATTAAGCATGGCACCCAGCTTTCAGAACCCTTAGGACAGGTATATAGAGAGAATGGTGAGTAGGAGTGTGGGTTAATGTGTGTGTGACTGTATATGATTTTCTGTGAATGTATGCTTTTGTATGTGAGCATATGTTTGTGTGTGAACATGTTTGCATTGTGTGAGTGAGTGAGTGAGTATATGAGAGTGTGTGAGTGACTGTGTATGACTGTGTATGTGTGAGTGAGTGTCCATGAGTATATGTGAGTATGTGAGCATGTGTCAGTATGTGAGTATGTATGTGTGAGTGACCGTGTGAGTTTATATGAGTATGTGTATGTGTGAGTATGTGCATGAGTACATGTGAGTATGTGTGAGTGTGTGAGTATATGTAAGTTTGTGTGAGTGACCATGTGAGTATATGTGAGTAGTGTGAGTGAGTACGTATGTGTGAGTGTGTGAGTATAAGTGAGTATGTGTGAATGACTGAGTATATGTGGGTTTGTGTGAGAGAGTATGTGAGTATATGTGAGCGTGTGTCAGTATGTGTGAGTGCGTGAGTATATGTGAGTATGTGTGAGTGTGTCAGTATATGTGAATTTGTGTGAGTGACTGTATGAGTATATGTGAGTATGTGTATGTGTGAGTGAGTATGTGAGTATATGTGAGCTTGTGCCAGTATAGATGAGTATGTGAGCATGTGTCAGTATATGTGGGTGTGTAGGTGAGTATATGTTAGCAAGTGTCAGTATAGATGAGTATGTGAGCACGTGTCAGTATATATGAGTATGTGACAGTGACCGTGTGAGTATATGTGCATATGTTTATGTGTGAGTGAGTGTATGAGTATATGTGAGTATGTGTGAGTGTGTGAATATATGTGAGTTTGTGTGACTGTGGGAGTATATGTAAGCATGTGTCAGTATAGATGAGTATGTGAGCACGTGTCAGTATATGTATGTGAGAGTGACCATGTGAGTATATGTGAGTATGTGTATGTATGAGTGAGTGTGTGAGTATGTGTGAGTGTGTGAGTATATGTGAGTTTGTGTGAGTGACTATGTGAGTATATGTAAGCATGTGTCAGTATAGATGAGTTTGTGAGCATGTGTCAGGATGTGTGGGTGTGTATGTGAGTATATGTGAGTACGTGTATGTGTGAGTGAGCATGAGAGGATGTGTGAGTGTTTGCATGCGCATGTGCATCTATCTGAGGAAGTATGTATGTATGTGCCTGTGTGTGAGAAGAAGTGTATGTCTTTGTGTCAGATGGAATGTGCTTTTGAGTTGACGAGCGTGTGCATGTCTGTATCAGTGTGTCAGGTGTGTATCAGTGAGAGGGTGGGAAGGGTAGGGAGCAGATGAGCTTCTCCAGGTATGAAAGACAATAAAAGAATTGGGTGAGAATAAAAAGTACCCTCCTTTGGAGTAAAGTGTTTTAATTCACCTCTAAAGTCTGATTGCTATGACTGGGTCTGGATTTATTTGCAGAAGGCACTGCCCTTTATCAGATTTAAGTGTGACACTTTTCAGTGACAAAGTGGCCCAGGACACAAGGGCAGGGAATTCTCCAAGTAACAACTTAGAAATGCTAATCTCCTCCAAAACCTGCACTGGAGAGCTGGAACTGAGACAGGGAGAGGACAGAGAAGGGAGGGCAGCAGAGAAAAACGGAGGCATATGCAAGGACAAGTTGGTCTCCTTCAAGTCAGTGAATAATGCCTGCTTTTATCAAATATTTACACTCACCAACATTATGTCTTTAACAGATTCCCAGAGATATATTACTTCAACAAAGAGCTGCTTTCTAATGGGTTATCCATCCACTCAGTTTTCTATTGAGAACCTACTATGTACCAGAACCAACTATGTGTCCGTGTGGATGAGAATTATACATATGTTCCAGGAGATAAGCTGTGTTGTTGTTGGGCAGCATTGAGTAGCTCCTGATGCACATCGCCCCCATGCATAACAGTCATCCTCACAATTGTTGTGATCTTTGAGCCCATTGTCGTAGCCTCCATGTCCATCCATCCCCTTAAGGACCTTCCTCTTTTTCACTGCCCCTCTACTTGACCAAGCATGATGTCCTTCTCCAGGAACTGGTCTCTCCTGAAAACATGTCCAAAGTATTGGAGATGAAGTCTCACCATCACTGCTTCCAAGAAGCCTTCTGGCTGCACTTCTTCCAAAACAGATTTGTTTGTAGTTTCAGCAGCCTTTGCTTCTTTCATTATCCTTCACCAGTGCCACAATTTAAATGTATCCATTCTTCTTGGCTGCTTAATCAGCTTTCATATGCATATGAGGTGATTAGAAACAAGCTCATAGGACCATCATGGAGTTAGCAGGAACAGTGAGTACAAGAGGATTCCCATATTACTTAGGTGGTCACAGACAGCCTCACAGCAGTGGTAGGTAACTTGTCCCCTCAGAGTAAGAGCCAAACACTACCACTTGTCACAAGACCAAAAGGAGTCACTTTGGTCCCATTAACAGCTCCATAACTGGTATCATTTCCTCCATCTCTCTCTCTCTCTCTCTCTCTCTCTCTCTCTCTCTCTCTCTCTCTCTCTCTAGCTTGCTCATTCTCTGGCTCCCATATTTCTGCCTCAGGACCTTGGTGCCTACTATTCCATCTACTTGCATTACTCGCCTCCACAGACATACTGAGTATTAGAGAGCATAGTCAAGCTGGGTCCAGACTTCCAAACAACAGAAACTGAGCTAACAAACAACTTGAAGCCTTAAATGGAGGCATTAGAGTGACAGATACCTCGAACTATGCACACATTTGATTCAGCCATGAATTGTTTGCCTCACCACTAACAGACAAACTCAAATAGCTGAACCTCTTAAATGCTGCCACAACAGGGAATCTCGTTGGCTCACTTCTCCTGGGATGTCACCACCATCCTGTTCCTGTGCATGCCATTTATCAGCTAGGAGGTGAGAGGAGTGGTTCTTATTGACCTCATCCTTGGTTTTGCTTAATACAGGTACACAGGTGTGGCTGAGAAGCAAGAAAGAGCTGCACAAGGGCCAGTCTGATGGAAGGCGTCTCCACCACTGAATGCACCCTGCACACTAAATGCCGCCTCCCAAGGCATGGACCTCAAACAGAGAAGCTGTTTTCCAATGCTTCCCTTCCTCCTCTGGTGCCTTCATAATGGGCCAGGGTCCCCCGTGTCATGGATACCACATGGAAGAAGGATTAGGTGGGTACATGAGAAGAAGAAGAACAGCAGAATTTCCACCAAGAAAGGAGTGCACACGTCAGGCTAACAGGGCAACAGGCTAACAGACCCTGGAGTAGGTCCCTGCTTCCCCAGCAAGCATCATTTACTGCCAAAACTTCACCTACCACTGGTAAAGAAGGGATGATTTCAGCGCAACTCCTTATCTAAGAAGCCCAGATAGTGAAACAGTTAAAATATATCAGTTGTTAACAGAAAGGCCAGTAGTTTGAACCAGCCATCTCCCTGCCAGGGAAAGATGTGCTAGTCTGCTTTCGTATGGCCTCTTCATTCAGACAACACACGGCACAGTTCTCCTCTACCCTACAGTGTTGTCGGGCGTCCGAATCCCATAGATGGTGCTGTGTTGGGACTTTGTGTGTCTTTATTTGTCTCATTGGTTCTTAGGTAACCTCAGGTCACGGCCAATCTAATTCACTTTGCCTAGAATTTGAGTTTATGAACGTTTGGAGATATGAGAGAAGGGATCAGTCTTACGTGGCATTTTGAGAAAATTCAGTTTAGTTGTTTTGATTAGGTAACTGCAAGCCAAGTCAATGGGACTCTTTTCATCTAATATGACCTGCTTTCCATTACCTGAGCGACTCTCTCACCAGCCTGGACTACACAGGGGTTGGTCAAAGTGTTGGAGACACATTCTCTCCCTTCACAGGTGATTCTTGTAAAATATATGACATTCTGGACTTTCTTCACCCTTTTGTCTCTGTTCTCCCTCATTTGTACATTCCATGGGAACTCGTTCCCTGGTTAGCAATTCCAGATTGCTGAGAAATCATTAGAATACTTCCTATTAGCATTCTTATCTATCAGAACATTCTGGGCAGAGAAAAATGGTCGCATAACAATGTATTCAATGTATCACTATGTTGACCACATACATCTGATGTAGGGCAACATTCATGGATCTCACATAAATGTGTGCAATAGCATCAGATTCACAACTTCTGCCAGATAATAAGTTTGAAGACAAACATGGTGAAAAAAAAATTTGTCAGGAATTTCATTCTTATAGGATGGAGTAACAACATACATGGGAACTGAGGTCAAGAAATCAAATGAATATGCTGGCAGGTGGAGGGAACTTTTCAAAGTCAGAGATGTTACTTGGGTGACTAAGATGAGCCGGACCCAAGGTCAGATATTTTCAATTACCTTCTATGCAAATGAAACGTGGACATTGATTAAGAGGACTGAAAGAGAAGTGATATGTGGTCTTGGTGAAGGATATTTAAGGTACCATAATCTTCCAGAAGAATGAGCAAGTTTACCTTGGTGAAAGTACATCCAGCAATCTCCTCAGAAGCAAGGATGGGGAGACTTTGTCTCCTTCAGTCTGGACATGCTATCAGGAAAGACTAGTCCTTGGAGCAAGATAACATAGTTGGTAAAGTGGAAGTGTGAAAAGAAGCATCCTCAATGAGAATGAATGGCATAGTGACTGCCACAATGGACTCACAGGTAACACTGATGGTTCAGAGCAGAGTCACAGCTCTTCCCTTATTTACAGGGGTACAATAGGGTGGAGTCAACTTGATGACCCTTAACAATAACAACCTAGCATTGTAAATGAGATGAAAGTATGCTGGGTACCTGTTATTTGTCTGATACTGATACCCTGGTCAAGAGGCAGAAGTGAACAGTTTGAGAAAATAGACTTTTTTACCCAGGAAGGGGGAATGGTTGAGCTGGCCAAGAACCAAGTGGCATGTGCTACCTATGTCTTGGTGCTTTCTGAGGCTGTTGCTTTTGTTAGGTTGCTTTTGTTAGGTGCCTTTGAATTGGTCCTGACCCCCAGCAACCTTCTGTGCAGCAGGATAAAACACTGCTTGGCGCTTTAGCATCCTCAGGAGTGCTACTAGGCTTGGACCCAGTGTGGCGGCCCCTGTGTCAGTCCATGTGGTCCAGGGCCTTCTTTTTCTTCACTTCCCCATCGACTTTACCAAGTGGGAGATCCTTTTCCAGGGACTGATCTGTCCTGATAACACGTCCAAAGTCCATGAGACAACGTCTCCACCTCTTTGCCATGATGCTGACTAAGAAGAAAGCAAGCTTTCCTCAGCCAAGGATGACATTCTTCCAAGTAAAAGTGATGATGTTGTAAGAATTTAATAGAAATAATTTGGCTCCTCATGAATGGGTGGAACTGCAGTTTGTGGAGTTCCATGATCTGTGCATAGTTTCCCTGTGGGTGCATAGCATTAGCTGTAGGGTGGCTGTGGGTCACAAGCAGCGGATGGCACCCAGCAACAATGAGGTCGGTGATCTGGCTGTCGTGTGATGGTGGGTCTGGGGAATGCACAAAAGAGGCCTGGGATGTACATCCATCCACGCCAGATTTTCTGGAGCAAGTCATGATGTTCAGCATCCTGCCTGATGGAGCCCCCATAAAAGAGTGCTTGCCAGATAGATGTCACTGTCTACTGATCTCTCTTCCTCAGGGTGCAACCTAAACAGAAACCATTCTTCATATTTGACGTGTGGATTCAGGGTTGCTTCCATGCTGCCTTGCCTGCCAATAAGCTGACCGTTGCTCTTCCTTCTGGTCCTCTCCATGCGCCATTGAATCATAAAGGAAATGCATTAATTTAGCAAAACTGATTTACATGTACAAGTACATCCAAATATCATTATACATGAAGAAAGAATCAAAGCTTTCAGGGCTTTTATATCATCTGAATTGACCATCGATGTTATTGGAAGCAACAGTCAAGAAACCAAATGATGTACTGCCTTGGACAAATCTGCTGCAAAAGACCTCTTTAAAGTGTTAAAGACCAAAGAGGTCACTTTAAGGACTACTGTGTATCCGATCCAAGTTATGCTACTTTCCATCACCATTGGTGCACGTGAATGCTGGGTGATACATAAATAGCTCAAGAGAATAACTTATGTCTTTGGATTTGCAAAGTATATAGAAAGTAACACGGACTCTCAGAAGAGCAAACAGATCTGTCTTGGACAAGGGTAGCAAGAATACTCTTCAGAACCTAGGATTGTAAGACTTTACCTGACATATGATGGGCAAGCTACCAGGAAACTCAAACCAAACCAAACCAAACTCACTGCCGTTGATTGTGACCCTATGGGACTGGGTAGACCCGCCTTTGTAGGGCTCCCAGACTGTAGCTCTTTATGAGAAGAGAACGCCTCATTGATTTCTTAAGGAAGCAACATGTGGTTTCAAACTACTAACCTTTAGATTAGCAGCTCCACACATGACCACTATGCCATTAGAAGTCACCCACCCTGAAACAACAAACAAACAAACAAGAGGCGCTGACACTGTGGCTGCAACAGTAGGCTCAGACACAGCAAAGATGGATGGTGCAGCACTGGGAAGTGTTTGTCTTTGTGATACACACCTAGGCTTGGTTTGGGTTGGAAGACATGAAGAGGGAGCAAGCACAGGGCTCTTCTGAAAAAAAGTTCCATTGCTGCTCTTGTCATGGAAACAATAGCATCAAATGTTGGAAAGGCTCAGTTCTGTTCCTTGCATGGGGGATAGGGGTGGGGGGGGGGATAGGGGTGGGCACTCTCTGTGTCACATTGCCAATCAAAAACACTTTGGATAAAACACCTTGTAGAGACCACCACTACATCAGGAGACACCAGAAAACTTTGAAACTTTAGCATAAGGATACCCTGAAACAACTGCATCACAGATTCATTTCCATAAAAATCTGAGAGACAGAAGACTAGGGACTTCCTTGTCCCAAGATTACTGTCTACAGGGCAGGTCAAGAGGGGAACACAGGCACTGATCCACTCAGAACTGAACACCCTCATATATCTGTCCTCAGAGGCATGTGTTTTGGGTGTGTCAGAATCCTTTGCATTTTCGGTCCTTCTGTCCTGCAAGTTTTCCCCAAGTGCACTCAGTGGGACACATCAGGACATCTTTCCCCCTAGTTCTGTTGGGGAACGGAGTCAATTGACTCAGGCAACAGTATCCTTGGGCATAGGCACAAAGTGATCAGGTGCTAGCGAACAGACCCTTCCCCTATGGTGTGAGGGCCATGGACTCAGCGCACCTGGAGAAGACTACTCTAGAAGAGCCACATCCCATTCAGAGAAAGACATCTTCCCGATCCTCTGACATCTGATCACAGCAGTAGCAAGAGCAGACACTGGTGCACATGGGCTTGTGAAGAGTACCTTAAAACAAATAGACATCATCACGGCCGATGATGCACTCACTCTATTTTTCAATTACAGAGTACAGGGGAAGCATTGGCTTTTTGCAGATGTGCTCTTTTTCATACTATTTTTTTTTTCAATCAGGTTTCAATCAGGGCTTCTCATGTTATCGCTGAGATCTTCCTGGGAGGTACGTGAGGAAAATATAACCCACAGCATTTATGCCAGCCCAGGAGATCATAGAAAGAAAAATTCTGAGAAAGAGCAAATGCTGAAGGTCAAAAGCTGGAACTAGAGATCATCAATATTCGCAACAACTGTCCCAACCTGACACACAAATGACAGGGCAGCCGAGCTGGGGCGTTTGGCAACACCCTAACGGATCACTGTGGGTTAGAACACTTGAAAAAGCTGCTGTGGAAAACGTTAAGTGTCTCACTTCCTCTCTTGCTGCTGTCGCAGCACCTTTTTCTGGCATCATCATCACCCTCAGACTTTGCTCTCCATGACTGCGTGCGTGCTGCCTTCTAACATCTCCTTTTCCATTGAGCCTGGACTCCACAAAGCCTTTGTCTCCACAAAGCTCACAGGTTTCCATAGTCTTCAAGCCTTCTACCACCTAAATATTTTGTTTTCCATCAAGGGCTTTCAAGAGGGATACCTGGTGTTCTCTCAGTATCTCAACAGTAGCTCTCAGATACCTGGAGTTCAATTCCAGTCTGGAACCTTGCTAGATCAGTGTCTCCAAGATACCTGAGGCCCAGTTTGAGACCTTTAAAATGGCCATTTGTCCTTGAAGAAAATGCATGAATGTCATAGCATTGATTGAAATCTGTGCATCTCTCCGAAAGAACCCTGGTGACCTAGTGAGTCACACTCTGGTCTGCAAACCACCAGGTCATCCATCCAACCGCTTCCCCCCACCCCCTACACTTCCTGAGACAGATAAGGCTTTCTGTCCCCTTGGAGACATGGATCCTGAGAGGCACAGGGTAGTTCTATCCAGGCTTAGGAGTCAGAGTCAACTTGAATGTAGCAAGTTTTGTTGTGTTTTTGCCTCCTAAAAAAATGCAAGCAAAATCTCTAACATAATAAAAGCAAGGTAAGAATTCAGAAAATTGTCCAATTCTGAATTCTAAATAGTTAGTGCCAAGTCTCTCTTTTTAAATTAGTATTGGGGTCATGGGACATGTCTGGTCATCAACAAATAATAAGAGATTTGACTGAAAATATATTTTTTGAATGTATACCTATGTAATAGGCATAGTGAATCTGCATCTGTTGGTGAAAATTTAGGTGCTATCTTTAATCACAACATAATAATATTTGTTTATATAAATATAAGGATAGTATTTATATATACATCAAGAAATACATGCATATATATGATAAGCTTTCTATGAAAATATTCCAAGAGACATTTTGAATTTAACATCACAAATTTTTCAAAATGATTACGGGTTTATGAAATGTCTAATCCAAACTCACTGTTGTCAAGTTCATTTCAGGTCCTGGTGACCCTTCAGGATGCAGTAGAACTGCCCCATAGGTTGCAAGATGGCGATCTTGATGCAGCAGGCTACCACAGCTTTCCTTAGAGGCACAGCTGATGGGACTGAATGAGGGTCTGTCAGTAACAAGGTTTTAACCACTGTGTCAAAAAGACTTTGTCATGTTAAATGCCTACCACAAGCTAGCAGATAAGCTAGGTGTTTTCATGAGCTAGGTGTTAATAGAAAAGGTATGTCAGCATACGAAGCCCTTGTGGTGTGGAATCACTTGTCTTCCCAAATATCCTTGACTCCAATATGTACTTCATTGTGAAAATTGTCCTTTTTAAATACTCTAGAGCAGGGATCCTCAAACTACAGGCCCCAGGCCACATGCGGCCTCCGAGGACATTTATCTGGCCCGTCAAATGTTTTTGCCGCTACTGCTGTCCTGCTGAACAGCTGACTCATCGCAGCCCTGCAGTGAATTTGTTCATAGATTGTTTTTAACTACAGTCTGGCCCTCCAACAGTCTCAGGGACAGTGAACCGGCCCCCTATTTAAACAGCTTGAGGATCCCTGCTCTACAGTCTATTCCAGACCACACCAATCCAGCGCAGAGCAGGATAAATCCCCGCCCAGTTCTGAGCTGTCCTCAGCGCGGTTGCTATGCTCCAGACCTTTGTGCAGCCCTGTGTCATTCCGTCTTCTCGAGTGTCTTCCCCTTTGTTCCTGGCCTTCGGTCGTACCGAATCTGACACCCTTCTCTGGGCACTGGTCCCTCCTGGTAAGGAGGATAAGACACACGTGATGAAATCTTGCTTCCACAGAGAAGCCGGCAGAGAGGTCAATAACAAATGCCAGCACGTGCATCTACTGCCACGCTACTTTGTTTTTTTTTTTTTTTTTCATCCCGTACTTACCAAGAGTGTTTCTCTGTATACCACCAAGAACAATGGGTCACCTTCCTGGGACAATGCATCACGAGACTGGCATACTCTCTGGTGTGCTAAGGAGCCTTGGTGGTGCAGTGATGATGCATTGAGCTGGTAGCGCAGGGTCAGGAATTTGAAACCACCAGCGGGTCCTTAGGAGAAAGACAGGGCTTTCTATTCTGATTCGCCGTGAAAGTCTCAGAAACCCCCCAGCGCATCCCTGTGACGCAGCAGTGACTCCATAGCAGCAAGTTTGTTGTTATTTTCTTGTGTACTAATTTGTTTGATGTGCTGGTCCCTAGGTTAAATGCTTTAGGACTGAAATAGTTGTATGAAAATGCATGGACCCTTCAGGATTCCAAAGTGGGGTGAAACTACCTTAATCAGACAGCGAACAGGGCCTTTATGTCCAGAAAGGAAAACAGCCCTCTGATGGAATCCAGTGAACGTGTTCATTCCCGTGGCTTCTCCCTGAGATTTATGGCCTAGGGAGAGAGCTGCTTTATGTTATCATGGCCTTGTCACGCCTGTATCCCTCTTCTCAGACTGTGTGCTGCAGACTAGCTGAGGAGGCTGGTCAGGAAGGATCTTGAACTTGTCAAAACAACTTTTCTCATTGGGGGCGCTGCAGGGCCCACCATGTGAAGCTCAAGGTTCGTGACAGGAACAACAGTCCAGCACATCCCACATCGTGCCCAGGCACATTTGGACAGCCTCATTGCTCAGTGTCAGGGAAGAGTTCTGAACCCCTGTCGGGAAGGATATCTGGTGTGGAGAAGTAAACCAGGGACTATCAGAGGAGCCGCCCATGTCCACAAGAGATGCATTCTTTGGCTCTGTGTTTCCTGTCTTTCTGACAGCAGGACTTTTTTTTTTTTTTTTTTTTGCACAGAGCTCCTTGTAGACTCACTCACCTTCTCCTATTCATATTGAACATGGTTCCTCTCTTTAAGAATAATGCATCTCTAATAAAGGACATTGCTTATTACATTTCAGGCCCATAAGCCTACGGTCACCATCCCAACTAGTGTTCTATGTCTATATGGAGTTTGGATAGGCATTGAGTGGGTTTTATACATCTCTATGCAGTTGTACTAAGCTTCTCTGTCTACAGGCTTCCTTCCAAAGAAGGGTTGTATCCTTCTTGCCCTTGTTATTTTTAACTAGAGTGGAGAGTGGATATCTATGAACCAGATGTCCATACTTCGGGACATACTATGTGTTGTGTTGCTCAGCACAAAACCAGTAGTTTGAAAGCATCAGATTCTTCACAGGAGAAAGATGAAACTTTCTGCCCCCATAAAATTGACATGCTCATAAACTCATGGGGAAGTCCCCTCTACAGAGACCTAGCCATCTGCCCCACGATAGTAGTCTGCCATACTGTGGTGACTGGTAAGTTGCTATCATGTTGGAAACTATGAGCCAGTAGCTCAATTACCAATCATCAGGACATCCAAGGTGGGCAGGTTTCATCAGAGCTTCCAGAATAAGACAGGTTAGGAAAAAAGGTCTGGCGATCTACTTGAAAGCAGAGATCATTAAACTCCTATGGATTGTAGTAGAATATATTTATTTGAACACATCAGCAAGAAAGACTCATCTTGAAGGAATACGTAACAGAGGCCCTCAGTGAGATCCACCGGCCTTTTGGCTGAAACAATGGACTCAGATGTGCCAGTCATCATTCAAATTGCACAAGACCAGGCTCCATTTGGTTCTGTTGTACAGAGTCTTCTCAATGGCCACCAGCAGCAGAAGGTGGAGTCATGGTACTGCTGTTGAGGAAGACGACAGCCCAAGTGTAACGGCTTTTGTGGTAGCTGCACCATTTGGTGTCAATTTGTGACTTGAGAGGATTAAAAGTGAAGGGGTGGAGTCTAGTCTGTTACAGTCAATAAGCCCTCTCTTTGGAACTAGAGAATCCACAAGGACCTACCCTGATTCAGGCAAACCTCTAGAGCTCGAGAAAACATGTAGCGGCTTCCTACAACGCCATTGGATCCAGGAGACTTCCAACCCACTGCCCTGTGCGCTCTCTGCATTTGGTATCATTCACATGTTTTGTGAGGATAAAGAGAAATTTGTAGATTGGTATTGAACATATAGGCTAACATTGGACTCATGGACTTGCTCTGAACTGGGCAGGGATGTTCTCCAAGATTCAAATGCCCTTGTATATAAACCTCTTTCTTATACATATATGAGAGTCTGTGAATTTGTTTCTCCAGTTTACCCAGAGTAACACAAGTTTCCAAGACCACACTAAGCAGCTTCCTTATCTTGGTCGAGCCAGATACCAACATGCCAACTTAAGAGTCTAGCTAGCCAGCCCAGTCCAATATTTTCAGATTCAGCGTTGTTGCAGAAGATGCCTCTTCCAGGACCAGGGACAAAGTATCGGCCCTCTGTCTTTTTAGACCTCTTCTAATGTTTGAAGGAGAGGAGTGGGAAATGCTAGATGTGCATCTGCTACCAGTTAACTGTGTGAGCTACAGCCTGTTCCATAGGTTACACTCCCTATTTCTTCATCCACAAAACTGGGACGATCCTAAGACCTTCCTCATGGTGCAGCAGAAAGTAACAAAGAATTTATCTTGGTCAAATGCGACAATGAAATGAAACTCCAATGCGTTTGAAGGAGGGTGGTGCAGGGAGTAAGGGGAACCTAATTGCAAAGTTACAGTAATGGATACAGAGACATTGCATGATAGGCAAGTCATTCTGGGTATTCAATGATCACCCTTATAGCTCTGTCTGTTCCCCAAATGGTCAGGAATAACAAATATTGCAAGGTGTCATCAAGTAAGTTCTGACCCATCGCTACTATGCATAAGAGTATGAGACTCTTTTTGGTCCTGAACAAGCATTGCAATTGTTCCTCCTATGTATAATGCAACCATCATGTCAATGTATCTTCTTGATAGATTATCCTTATCTTTCACTGTCCCTCTACTTTACCAAGCACGATGTCTTTCTCCAGGGATTTGTCCCTCCTGACAACACAGCCAAAGTATGTAAACTGATGTCTCGTTATCTTTGCCTCTAGTTAGCTTACTGGACCCTGCAAGATAGATGTATTTATTATGTTGGCAGTCCATGAAACTTTTAATGTTATTCCATATGACCATAATTCTAATGCACCCAATTTCAAATGCATTAATTCTTCTTCAGTCTTCCTTACTCTTCATCTAAATTTCTCATGCATGTGACATAGTTAAGAATGCCTTGGTATGGGTCAGGTGCCCCTTTAATCTCAAAGTAACATCCGTTACCTCCAATATTCAACAAAGATTTTGTACAGAAAATTGACCCAATACAATCTGTCTTTTGATCGCGTGACTGCCTCTTCCATGAACATTGATTATGGACCCAAACAAGACAAAAATCCTTGCCAACTTCCTCCCTCCCATTTGTCATAAAGCTATTTATTGTTCCAGTTGTGGAGTTTTTTATTTTTTCACACCAAGTCATAATCCATACTGAAAACTACAACCCTTGATCTTCATCTGTCTGCAAGCAAGGCAGAAATCATTAAAAAACAAAACAAAAGAGGAACAACAACAGCTACTTCTTGGGAAGGTTCACTATATCCTGGGCACTGTGCTTTCAAGACCTTTCGAGAAATCCAAATCCAATTCTCTCTTCCCTGCCCAGCACTTCATCCTCCGAAACTCTGTGACCCAATGGTGCAGTGCTACATCAGCTTGGGATGATGTCACAGGTTTGGACACAAGTTTTCATATTTTCCCTGAATGTGCCTGGCCAAGGACTGTGTACCTGACTTGAACTTCTATGTGTGCACGAAATATAAAACAACATACATTTATGAAATCAATAAAATATATTTCACACATTGAGTGTCTCTCCCCAGTCGAGCTCTGGAATCAATAGCTCCAGTGCTATCTCACAACACAAAGGCCATTCTTGTGGACAAGAGTGTGTGGAGGCCATAATGGTGTTTGTTCAAGTATGAACATTGAAGGCCCTCGGGAAAAACACAGCAAGAGGTGATCTAGAGAAATGATTATAACCGCTGCAATACGATAATTATCATGGTGGGAGAGCAGAGCTACCTGGGGGAGGGGCAGCCAAATGTTGGTTGTTTGGAATTGTGATACAGGAAGTCCCGGTTCCTGTCTGTAAAGTCTCATGGCTGTGGAAGTGTTGGACTCAGAACAGAAACTTCTCCCCGAGTCTGCTGTGCTAACACCTGCTGGGCAGCTCATACTACTCTGCAGCCCTCACACAAGGCACCACCCTCAGAACCTCCACAGCAGTACTCAACTGGCGCCTGACTACACACCCTGCAAGCCGCACATCCAGCATGCACCACACACTTGGCACCTGTAAGCCAGCACGCTGCACACTCAGAACTCTCTGCTTACCCAGTGGAACCCTCACACTGGACATACTCACCAGTCTGGCACGCTCCCTGTCCCAATGTTGCTGGCTTGCCTTCACACTCTGTGGATCCCAGCCTATAAGGACACATGCAAAACATTGGGTTCGTCCTATTCAAGTCCTAAAAGGACAAGGCAGACTGTAAGAGAAGTTCTTCCCCAGATTAGTAGCCACTCGCCTTCTCAATACACGTGTTCATTGGACACTCTTCAGGTAGTGACTGACTCAATTTCCAGGGGCCTCAACCTATTCCAACCTTACCAGAGAGCTTCTCAGATCAGCCGCTGCTGGGGGCTGCTGGGGGTGAACCAGAGGGAAAGAGGGTAGGACCACCTGACCTATTTAAGCCCTTCTACCTCATTCATCACGAAGGACGCTTGTCAGACTCCACATCAGAGTGTTCTCATGCCAAAGTTGTACACCTTTACTTTGAAAGCTGGGTAGATGGATGAAAGAGAGATGATAGATAGATAAACTGCAATTTTTGTTTCCTCTGAATTTATTCTGTGGTAAGCATAGCACAGTGGGTGCATGTGAAGTTTGATGAAACTTGAACTCATTGCCATCACGTGGAGGCTGACTCTATAGCACAAGGTGGAAGTACAGCTGTGGGTTTCGGGGCCTTCACTCTTTGTAGAGTAGAGAGCCTTATCTTCCTACCACAGGCTGGAAGAGAGATTGGTAGTTTTGAACAGCCTTCCTTGTGGTTATCCACCCAACATGCAGCCAGGAACTCAACCAGGGATGAAGAAACTGCAGATGGAAAGAAGTGGGGGAGGACAACTCGTTTGCTCTCTTGGGGGGCATTATTGTTTGTTTGAACTTTCCTTCTGTGTAAGGGATAGACAAGATTTGCGCCATTAGCAAGTGCCCACCTTGTGGGAATGAAGGGGGAGAGATAGCAGGGTCTCCTCATGTATAGCATAATAACCATATACATGTGTTGCCTCTAGCCGTTTGTATCATACAGACTGCCAACCAGTGTATAGCTGTTCCTTTACTCCTGAGTTGATTCTGACTCATTGTGATCTCATAGAATAGACTTGAACTGCACCCACAGGGTTCCTAAGACTGTGATCTTGCTGGACATCAGTGGCCTCATCTTCATCCCATGGAGTGGCAGGTGAATTTGAATCCTCAGCCTTTGGGCTATCAGCTGAAAGCCTAACCACTCCTCTATCCTATAGTGCATGATGGATTAAGGGTTAGCATTTGACACGGCCATGGGTGCAGTGTGGCTCCTTGGTGATCCTGTCACCAAGGAAGGAGAGTACTAGGGACAAAGTCTGACACACCAGGAGCACCCCTCACTCAGGGGCGTCATCTCGGGCTATAGGGGAGGGGGATGCTATTTAAAGTTGAGAGCCACCTGTGACAGATAAACTCTTATCTTTCCTTTGCGTGAGGAACTGGGCCAGAGAGGGCGGCACATAATTTACCCTTTGAGACATGTACTCAGTGGCAAAGAGCATGTCAATACATTCCTGAGGAGTGTGTGTGTGTGTGTGTGTGTGTGTGTGTGTGTGTGTAAAACAAGGAGATAAGTGTATGCACCGGGTGAAACGTGTGTGTGTGTGTGTGTGTGTGCGAGTGTAGCAGTTGTGGCAGTTGGGTGCTGGCCTTGGGCAGGGTTTTAGTCTGTTTCTATGAGTCAGAAACAAATCATTATCACTTACCCACAAAAGTCGAATAAAGGCATCCAAAATTAATTCTCAATTATAACTGAAATCCAAGGGTAACAGAAAGGAAATGAGTCAAAAGATAAGCCAGCATCTATACAATGAGGAAAGTCAAGGAACACTTTCCACAGGGAGAAGGCCCTGAGCTTCCATGTGGGAATTCAGGCCAGGGAGGGTAGGAAACATCAGGGTTAGGCTCACTGGGTTTCCCAGCATTTCTAGGACCTGTGACCTTGGCTAAATACTGCCCCGTTGGTCTCAAATGACTGATTCTTCTTAGCAGTAACCCCTGGGGTTGCAGTTCACTTTCTAGACCCGTGTATGTTTCTGTAAGCAAGGCCACCATTCCTCCAAGTGTCTCCTTCTTTGTCTTCAGCTTTTCCATTCCAATCACCAGTGATTATCCACGCATCCTGATTGGATGATCAATTTCAGAGTGTGGAGGATGATAAGAATCTCCAGCTGTTTAATCTGCGGCACTTAGTGTGTGGATATTAACAGTGGAACTATCCGCTGGTTTTCCTGGTAGACATGAGGATATTATTCTATTGCAGATAGCGCCATAGTTCAGGATAGATGCTGAAATGTTCTTTCTGATGATGTCTCCAACACGATTCTTCTGAAATGATCACTTTCTGCATAACAGACTGTATGTTTGTCCAGTGAAAAACGGCTAATACCAGGACATTTCAGCTCACAATTACCCAGGATATCCATTGTTATAGTTTCCATTTATTTTTGAAAACTTTCAATTTTCCTACATCTCACACTTCCTACATTATGCATTCCGATTATTAAAGAATACTCTCAAATGCCGTGCCTCATTTTCAGTGGTCACATCCCAGAAAATGAAGGCCCCCATAGCCTTACTTCACCCACATTGTGAAGATCAACTCTTGTCGAACAAGCCGATCTTGTCAACACATCTTCTGAAAATCTACCAACCTGAAATGCCCAGATGCTCCACAGTTTTCTTCTGCTACTTATAAGGCACCACTGGTTATCTGTTTGCTTATTTTGGTGAGCAGATCATCCTTTCTAGGTCATCTTAGTCTGGAAGATCAGATGCAACCTCCCCACTATGGAGGCTCTAAGTGGTATTTGAAATCCTGGAGTCATATAGCAGTCAGCATGTCAACAGCAAGGAAGCCAACACAGTGTGGCAAAGTGACAGAGGAGATACCTATCTATTCACTAACAGACCATGGCCTTTCAAAGAGGATTTGACTAGGACCTACTAAATAGCAAGTGTTCAATAAGATGAGTGCTATCTCAGAGAGACTATTGAGGGACATGCTAGTCCTACATGTTCATTCTTTAGAGTCGTTTTCCCTATAAAGTGAACAGCACAGCCAAGAAACCCAGTGCAGTTCCTGCACAGTTTACTTCTAATCATAGACCATCATATCCAAAAACCAGAATTGCCCCATCGTGTTCTCAGGTATGTCACCTTTCAGGAGCACATTGCCAGCCCTTTCTCCTAAGGTTCCCCTGGGCCAGTTTGAGTTACCAACATTTCAGTTACAACAAAGCAAAAAACTCGAACTGGCTACCAGGGGATTCCTGCTAACTCATACCTACCCTAGAGGACAGACTAGAACTGCCCTGGTGAGTTTCGAAACAGCAGCTCTCATCACAGATTATTTCAAGTCCTGAGTATTTCAGTTAACAGTGGATGATTAAATGACTTACGCTCTGAGGACTTTGTGTAAAGTTAGCCTATCAGGAAATGTCATGCGCACCCTCCATCAACAGTACATCCTATCTATAGGGGGAAGTCTCCTTCAAACTTGAGGTTCCATCTATGTGCTATTTTTTTTCTTATTTCCATCATGTTACCTCTGACCAATAGTGATCCTATGCACAACGGAAGGGAACACTTTCCTGTCCTGTGTCGTTCTCACAATTGTTCTACACCTGAGGGCCTTGATAGACCCACTATGCCAATCCGTCTTGTCAAGGGCCTCCTCCATTTGACAAAATATGATGTTCTTCTCCAGGAACTGGGTTCTTCTGACAATATGTCCAAATTAAATTCATTACAATCTTTTTATCCATGGAGACATTGTCCACTCTAAACCATAATAACAAAGGACTTTCTTCCTTGAGTTTGGTCAGAGGGATGGCTGAGAGGGGGAGGTTTGGGGAAAAAATTATATTGTGATGTCTTGTTCAAATGTGAAAACTGTTTGAACCAAAGTGTGTAGGTCATGGGGCCTTTATGGACCAAGGCTCTCAGTGGTTTGGCATTCGTGTTAATTTGGGAGCAATGTAATGATGGAATCTTTCCCTCATGGTGTCATCTGATGTGATCGGCTAGTCCGTTATAAGGAAATTAGGATGAGCTATAATAGTATCCAATGGGGATAATTGATGACAAAGTGCACAAGACCTCAGGAATGGCCGGCCCACCCACATTTCCATTGCACGAGTCAGCCTCTGCTGTTGCTGTGAGATGCCATTGGTCATCCCTGAGCAGCACAGCAACCCGAAGCTCAACAAAGCAAAACATTACCTGGTCCCATGGCTTCCTCACAATTGCTCCTCGGCCTGAGCCTGGTGAGGCAGACACTGTGGCAATCCGTCTCCTTGAGGGCTGCCGCCACTTCCCTGTCCATTTGGTCATTCTGTGGTGGCTTGTGTGTCTTTGTGATGCTGGAAGCTATGCCACTCATATTTCTAGTTCCAGCAGGGTCATTAAAAGTGAACAGGTTGCAGTAGCATTTCCAGGTTAAGAACAGACAACGAAGAAGGAGCCTCTGAAAACCTCACCCATAGCTTTGAAGCATTGTCAGATTCACCCAATCCTGTGGGTTGAGCATCAACTCACAGCCCTTCCTCACTCAGATGTATACCCAAATGAGATAAGTGAGAAGATCTTTGGAGAAAAGAAGGAAGTAGTTTTATACTGCTAACAATATGAGGCAATGCCAGAATTCTGGTATGCTTGGTGTTGTGTAGAAGAAGCAAGAGGGAAAAAAACTGGATTTGGTCAGTTTATTAGCTAAGTTAGAGGTACAATCAGTTTAGATGTAGGGTTTTTTGGGTGCTGGTTTAAGACAGGGGTACATGCCCCTGGTACAAGACAGGGGCGTGTCCTATTACCTAATCACCACTCATTTCCAGGGAAAGCCTAACTTTCAATTTTCAGGAGGAACCCCACATGACCCAACAACAAAGTTTGTGATCTACCCAGAGACTGAAAGGCATGTATTGTAGCTTCCAGAGGTGTTGAGGCCCTGAAGGACAGGCGTGTGTATAGAGGGTAGTATGGAAAATCATGAAACCAGACATAATGTATTTCTTGACATCCGTGCAAGGTAGATTGTCCAAATATGTCATCTGCGGTGCTTTGGGCTTTTGGTCCTGGGAGAACTTCTGGATCATTCTCTGCATGTCCTGTACTTAGATGTCTAAAGTTAAGTTTTGCTTTGTCTGTGATGTACTTGTCTCATGTTTTCATACATCAGCAACATAGATACAAACTCTCATGAAAATACAAAAAGGTAAAAAGCACAGAAGTGTGAAAAGTATCAAATAACACATGAGATATAGGTGGAGAAGTGGCAGCGGTTTCAAACGAGCAATATGACCAACATTTACAATGGCAATTACCAAGCACCAGTGCCTGGGAGCAGGTACATGCTTGGGGGCCAAAGTTGTATACTGTCAGTCAACTCAGTTCTTCCCACCCAAGATACACAAGGAAGATTCCAACCCCTCTCTGGGTCTTTGCTGCAATTCCCATAGGAACACTTGTCTAGACCAATAGAAACAGACCAAAGGGAAAAAAAAAACAAAAAAAAAAAGCCCAAGAAAATATCAATTCAATGGAAAACAAGCTAGATCAGGTTGTGCTATTAAGAGGAAATCATGCATAGGCTTATTCTATAACACTAGTGCAGAGTAGATTTTCTTAGGTGAGACACAGAATCCAAAAGGCAATTGCATCAGCATGTGTAATGAGAGAAAACACGAAATCATATGACTTGAGAGAGAGTTTTGCATTAGCAATAGCAGGAAAAAGGCACAAAAACTACTACTAGATCAGCTAGCACTGAGATGTTTCTGCTAACCTCTTATGTGACTTTTAACTGCAATAAACTGATTTTAAAATTTGAAATGGAAGTTCATTGATATCACTCTACAATTCCATTTGCAGTTAAAATTAAGTCTAGATAAATGTGGTGATTACTGTTGTGTAAAATGAATTGATTTCTAATTCTTGAAGACTCTATCATACCCAAAGGATTGTACTTTCATCATCAGGCATTCGGACTAAAATCACAGTGAAACAAGGTAGAAGTACAAGATGAATTCCATTAGGAAGTCGGAGAGTGTGATTGTTTTCTTTATAGCAAAGATATTGACCAACTCCCAATGCTATATTCTGAGGGTGATGAACTAAGAAGTACTAGTGCTGCTTCTCTGAGTGGTGAATCATGATCACTTCATTGTTTGTGAATTTTACTAGACACTAGTCAAGAGCTGTGTACTGGTGAGGACTCCTCAGGATCTGGCATTCTGGAAAACATTTCTTGTTTCTGGTGTTTCTAGGATGATGTTACAATTTGTCTCTCAAAGTATGAGAACTATCCTTGGTTACAGTCTTGACCAGATCTTTCCAAGCCCTTTTTAATCGCCTATAAGGCAGACAGGTTAAAAGATATCTCCCATACACTTGCAACCACCTGTCTTCTTCCCTCTGCTCCTAAAGATCTGCAAATGCCTTCATCCTGTGTCCAAAATCTTTGACTGTTCTCAAAGTTGGGAACTTGCCATTTACAAACAAACAAAACATAACAAAAATGGTTTCAACTATCTTGAAATGAACCATGTAGGTAAATCACATTTCAAGTGAACAGAGTAAGTAAAATACAATACAACACCTACTGAAATCAACCAGCCAACCAACAACATCAACATTTCCTTTACTGCTATGCAGTGAGACAGGCGGGCTTCATTTCCCAATTTTAGAGTCCCTACATAGTGCTTCAATAATTCCGGAAGGTGCTCTGCCTAAATGATGCACAGAATATGGTCTAACTCCACATAGGATTATAGTAAAGAGATGTTTCAGATTGTTTCCATAAAGATCACAGCCTGGGGTGACACAATCCACAAGGACAGTGGCATGCATCCTAATTTGGTGAGTTAGTGACTAGGGCCTTCAAAACATGCAAAAAGTGAATGCTTAGAAAATAGTGATGGCAAGGGGGACGGAGCCATCCAGCCCGGACATGCTTGACCTGGCTACAGACCGGATATGCCTGAACTCTGTTGCAGTTTGTTGCCTGGGGTTTGTAGTTTGTCGCCTTTGTAACTGTAAACAGCCCTGGCCTTTGAAGCTTGACTTGCAGCTGTGCTTCCATTCACTCGTTAATTTTGAAGATCACCATATGCTAATTACCTAAGCTTGCTAGCCCTATAAAACTGGTTTGCTTCTCCCAAATAAAGGAGACTTGATCAGAAAAAATAAATAAATAAATAAATTCAAATTATTTCTTTTTTTAGGAAATAACTTACTTAAAAAAATAGTGGTGGCAACCCATGTATGAATATGCTTGATACAGTTGATGTATGCATCGTTATAAGAATGGTAAGCAACCCAAATAAAATGATCTGTTAATAGCAATAATAAAAACTTGTGCATATGTATTAACTCCCAAATAATATTTCTTTAAGTGAAAGGCCACCTAAGATGCAGCTATTGATCACTCCCCATGGAGCAAAGAAGACTGAAAGAAATAAAAAATTATCAGTTCAAAGAACTAATGACCTACCAGAACCTCATCATCTACAACTGAGACAAGAATAATTAGATGGTACCTAGTGACCATGGTAAGCTGCTCTGAAAGAGAGCACCAAAAAAGATCCCGTATAGAAAGAAAGAGAGATAGGACAGAGAGAGAGAGAGAGAGAGAGAGAGAGAGAACACATTGACTTTAAGTCAATTCTGACTCATGGTGAGTACTGACCCAGTGTGCTTCTGAGACTTTAACTCTTTACAGTAGTAGCAAGCCTCATCTTTTTCTCAATCTGTGGCTGGTGGCTTTGAACTACTCACCTTGGGGTTAACAGCCCAACAGGTAAACAGTGGATAGAGGCTCCTGGATAGGAGGAGAGTGAAATGTGCAACAAAGCACAAAATCAAAATAAAGGTCAGACTTACTTGTTAGAGACTATAGGAACTTCCAAGATTATGGCCTTTAGACACATTTCATATTTGAATCTGGACTCATAGCCACTCATAAAAGTCCGACAACATAAAGTGAATGGGAAAACCAAAAGTGCATCGTACTCCTGGGGAACCCATACCTGGGTCAAGGCACGGCTGTATGAATTAAAGTCTGGAAAGCTGAGTGTCAGGATTGCATTCTCTAACCATAGGTATTCAACATGTAGCCTAAGCAAACAATCAGGGAAACTGGACCATATGAGGAAGATTTGAAGGATGGCTTATCAACAACTTTGCTTGCTGAAAGTGCGGAACAATTGAAGAGCTTGTTGATGAAGAACAAAAATTGCAGCCACCAGTTTGAATTAAAACTCAATGCAAAGATATCCAAAATCCTCATAACTAGGCTAATAGATTAAATCATGGTACATTAAGAAAAGATTGAAGTTGTCAAGGATTTTGTCTTGCTTGTGTCTACCATCAATGCTCACAAATGCAGCATTCAAGAGAAGACATGACACCTTAGATTGGGTAAGCCTGTGGCCCAAGACCTTTTTAAAGTGTTGACAATCAAGAGGTTACTATGAGAACTAAGGTGTCATCACCTGACCCATGGTATTTTTTTTGGGCGGGGAGGCATCACTGCTCTCGGTGGTGGGAGTAGGAGGCCCAGCCCCACTGCTGGAATTGAACCTCCGTCCCAGTGGGCCGCAGTCCCACGCACAACCACTACGCCACCGGGGCTCAGCCTCCCATGGTATTTTTAATTGTCTCTTATGGATGTGAAAGTTGGACATTGAATAAGGAAGATCCAAGTAGAATCAGCGCATTTGAATTGTGGTTCTGGGGAAGAATACTGAAAGTACCATGAACTGCCAAAAGAAAAAAAAAAACCCAAATCTGTCTTGTAAAATGTACAGTCAGAAAGCTCAAAGAACCAGACATGTACCTTGGACATGTTTTCAGGAGAAACTAGTCCCTGGAGAAGGACAGCATGTTTGGGAAAGTTGTAGAGTATTGAAAAAAGAGAGACCATTGACAAGCCAAATGGACACAGTGACTGTATGTCTGCATCCAAACATAAGAACAGTAGTGAGGATGGTGCAGGCCTGCTCAGGGTGTCCTTCTGTTGCAGATGGCTATTGACTTGCTGTGTGCTGGAAAGGCACCTACCAGCAGCAACATAAGGTGGCAATAACAGCAGGGAGAAATTGGCTCCTTAGAATCATCAACCTCCACAAGACAGCTTTTACCCAGGAATGAAACAGGAGATAAGGAGGTACAGGAAAGGAGGAAGGAAAATGGTGAGCCCAAGGAGGAAGTGAGAAGATGTCTGTGACAACGCACAGATTGCGACAAATGCCACGAAACAAAACGTGTTTTAATTGTTGGATGGAAACTTAGTTTGCTTTGTAAGATTTCACAATAACCTGTCAGAAATAGGAGAAGACCATACCCTGCAAAACATTATGGGGTGTTTCTTCTTTGTGCTACAGGGTCCCTGGCAAGCAGGATGCCCTCTGCTGCATACCATGTAGAGATAACTCAGGAGAAAGGACTGGATCCATTTCTCAACATAACCGATCTTTGACAAACCGACTTTCACTGTGACACAAAGGAGGTTTCCAAGAATCAGAAGCTATTTGAGGGTTACTGTGTATTCCTTTTATCTCCCACAAATCAAAACCCAAACCACACCCTGACCATTATCTTCATCCTGACTCACCCACCTAGTTGGAAAAAGTCCTCTAGATTGGACCCGTTCTTCTTTTTATAGGAAAGACCTTGTTACTGTTATGTGCAATGGAGTCTGATGACGCCACACATTTAATAGCTCAATGAACAACAGAGAGAGAGAGATGCTTTGCTCAGCACCTTCCTATACTGCTTGTTATGTTTGTGCTCATTGCTACTGCCGTTGTGTTGTTCTGCCTTCTTCTTTTTCACGGACCCTATATTTTACCAAGCATGGTGTCCTGTTCCAGGAGCTGGTCTCTTCTGTTCACATGTCCAAAGGGTGTGAGGCAGTCTTGCTATCCTTGTCTTTACAGAGGATTCTGACTGTCCTTCCAAGACAAATTGGTTTGTTCTTCTAACAGTCCACAGTACTTTCAATATTCTTCACCAGCATCATAATTCAAATGCATCAATTCTTCCACTGCCTTCTTTACTTATGGGAAGGAGAGAGTTTATAGAAATATTATTTAATTTAGAAAACATTGATTAACCATTCTCTGAAAAGACAGCAACCTCATCTCTGCTCCCACTAATTGACATCATTGGAAAAACATTATGGAAATGAAGTAGACATGGATCCCATCAGAGTTGTGCTTTGGGAGCATGGCTATTATTAAATAGAATCAGTGCTTTGCATTGATCCATGTCGTTTAACTTATAAATTGCTAAGCAAATATTAACTGAAAGTTACCACTTAATTTCAATCATTAAAATAGATAATAAAATATGAGATCACTGGGTTGAAATGTTTTGCTCTACCGTTTGCTCAAAGTGGAATCAGCTTGTTTTGGTTATGTGTCTTCATTTATTCCTCTCAGCCTTCATGATCTGAAGTTAGCATACATGTAGATAGACTGAAGGCAGCTCGACTCATATCTATGGGCCCCTAGCCTCTCTCCCATGTGCTACTTGTGTCGA
>PVJH01021505.1:0-38548 GCA_004026705.1 Nesogale talazaci | reverse complement strand
CCATCAATTCTTCTGTAGCATTCCTTATTCATTGTCACATGGGGTTACTGGAAATATCATGAGGTGAATCAAGGACACCTTAGTACTCAACATGGCATCTTTGGTCTTTAATATTTTAAAAAGCTGTGTAGCATATCTTCCCTCATAAGCAATGAATTATTTAATGTGGCTTTTCTAGCCAAAGTCTCTATCTCTAACTCCTACCAAGTGACATTTTCCTGCATAGGTCTGTAAGAAGATGGGGGAAGACACTCATCAATCAAATTCATCTGTGAGTATCTGTAACCAGGATTCCCTGCACAGACCTCTGAAACACAGGAGAGAGGGTCTTATTAACAACAAGAGCCAGGTGTGGAGTGAGTCACCTGGACCTGAGATCGCTGTGCACAGAACCTCCTGCATCCAGAAGACACCTATAACTTTAGAGAGCAGCAGCACAATCAGAAGCTAACACCTGGAACAGAATGATGAACCCCCTCCCCCTCCCAATCCATGGACCAATAAGATTAAGCACTTTTGTTCAGGAGCCTGCCCTTCAAGCAAGTGCCCTTGAGCATTGAATTGGTCTTGCTGACCCTAGGAAGTGTTCCTGGGTTCCTTCTGACTAGGGCTTACTGAAGTGGGGACCTCCAGCTCTGAATGCAGAGAGCAAGGTTTGCTGAGCAATGTGCATTTGGTTTGAAGCTTACAGTGGAGTGCTAGGCTAGTTTAGGCATTTATTAGCCATCTGTAAAAATGTTGTAACATGTACATAAACAGCTGTCCTGAGCTTGTCTCACTGGCATTGCAACCTGTTAACTTCCTTAGTGCATCCTTTATTCATCAATGTTGTCTGAGAATTCATGCAGCCTTTGCAATGGCTATTAGAACCTAGAGAGGAAACAGAACACATTAATTAAGACATCACATGCCCAGTGCAATGTATTGTTTGATTTCTTGACTACAGCTCTGAGTGTTGATCAATTATGCATGTAAAATGAAATCCTGGGCAGCTTTTTTATCCATTTATAATTACACTATTGACTGATCCAGTTGCAAGGACTTCTGCCTTCTGTACCCTGAGTTGCAATCCCTGCATAGGCTGCTGCAGTCTTTGATCTTCATGATCATGTGCTCAAGCCCGCCTTGCTTTTAGGAAGCAGGGTGATGTGATCAACATATCACAAATTATTAATGATCCTCCTTCACTCCTGATGTGACTTTTTCAACATAAATTTCAAATTCTCAGATTATTTTCTCAGCAAATAGATTGATTGTACATTAAACAAATTAAGGATTGAGACCATTACGCACACTTGTCCTGATTTTATATCATGTATTATCCCTTAGTCCTATAAACATGAGAGTCTTTAATCTGTGTTCGGGTGCTACAGGAGCACAGTGAAACATTCCTGAGTCCCTCTTCTTAAAGTGATCCACAGTGTGTTATGCCCTGCACAATCAATAAAACACAAGTAAACTATCTTTTCAATGTTGTCTGCTGTCAAGTAAGATCCCCTAATCCCACCAATGACATCTTTCCTTTTCTGAAACTCATGTCAATTCTGGACAGCTCCATGTCAATGTACTGCATCAACCACTTTAAAATTATTTTCAGAAAAAATTGTCTTGCAAGTGATAGTTCATGATATTGCTTAATAATTTCCACATTTTCTTGGGCTACCTTTCTTTGGAATGTGCACAATTATTGTTTCTCTGCCAGTGGTTTGACCAGGTAGTTTGACTGACAATGTTTGAGGAGAAACTAAGGCATGCTTCCAACACTGCATTCCTTTGTTGAAATATTCCCATTAGCATTCCTTTGATTCCTGAAGTTTTACTTTTCTCCAGTGCTTTCAGTATAGGTTGGCCTTCAATACCTTAAGTTCCTGATCATAAGCTCCCTCTTAATATGGCTAAATACTGACCATTTCCTTGTGAAACACTGAATATTTGTATTTCTTCCATCTTTAGTTATGCTTTCTTTGTGCTCAGTATCGTGCCTATGAAATCCTTCAATATAGCAAATTGAACCCTGAAATTTTTGCTCCATTTCGTTCCTCTTTTGGTGAGCATGTTCTTTTCTTTTTATTTCTTAATTCTAGATCTTTGAATATTTCATTTTTATAATAATTTTAACTTCTCCATCTTCCCTTTTTATTAAAGGTTTTTATTCTGTTCCCTTACTTCATCATTTCTTCTGAAAACCACCACTTGTCTATCAACGTGTCATTCTGTGGTGGCTTGAATGTTGCTCTGAGGCTGAAAGCTGTGTCATTGACATTTCACATACGAGCAGGGTCACCACCAGGAACAAGTGAAGATCGTAGATCAAGCCTTTAAGTCTTGAGATGGATTACAACTCAAAAGAAGTAAAATGCCACACAACTGGACCAACCGGTAAAGTCCTATCAATGGAGAAGAGATTGAAGTAGTCAAGGATTTCATCTTGCTTAGAGCCACAATCAATATTCATGGAAGCAGCTGTCTGGAGATAAAAAAGGGTGCATTGCTTTGTGTAAGTTTGCTGAACCAGACATATTGACCGGGCTGAAAAGCAAGGATGTTGCTTTTAGGAATGAAGGGACCCTGGCAGGAGAGTGATGACCCACTTGGTTGCTAACCACCAAGTCAGCTGTTTGAAACCATCAGCAGCTCCACTGAAGAAAGGTGAGACTTACTCCTCCCACGTTGCTATTGAGCCTTGGAAACCCAGGGGAGCAATTCTCTGCATATAGGATTTCTATGAGTCACCGTCAACTTGATGGCAGTAAGGTGAGTTACTTTATGGACAAGATGTTCCTGACCCACTCCATAATATCTTTGCTTGCCTCACATGCATGTGAAAGTCAGACATTGAGTAAAGAAGACTGAAGAATAATCAGTGCATTTTAATGATGGTGCTGATGAAACATATTAAACGCACTATGGACTAGCAAGAGAAACTTGTATCTTGGAAGAAGCATGGTCAGGATGCTCCTGAGTAGAATGGAGGCCTAGAATTATCACTTGTGCTTTGGACATTTTATCAGGAGAGACTGGCCTCTAGAAAGGATATCATGCTTGTTAAAGTAAAACAGAGGAGGGACTGAGCCCCGGTGGTGTAGTGGTTGTGCGTGGGACTATGGTCCACTGGGATGGAGGTTCAATTCCAGCTCCACAGGAGCAAAAGCTGGGCCTCCTACTCCCACCACCTAATGGCAGTGATGCCTAAAAAAAAAAAGAAAGAGCATTATATCAAGGAGTAATTATATATTGAGAAAGCATTCTACCCCAGTGCAAATCAACTTCTTAAGTCCAGTACTCAACCATAAGCCCTTTTTGAGACTCATGCAGCCACAATTGATGATACAGAATGAAGGAAGATCACTGACTGGTAGGAGAAAAGTCAAATGGATCCTAGATTTGTTCAAATATATCAAGGATCTGGCAGTTCTCCAGGTCAGCTGCAGAGAGAGGGAAGTTCATAAGCCCCTCCTTATGATCACACCACAAAGGAGGCACCATCAAAGTGTGTCCTTTTTGACAGGTTGGATACAACCCCTACATGTTTATATATCCTCGAGTTAACATAAAACTATCACAGCCGTGCTTCATGCGGTTAGACATAAGATTTCTGTGAGTTGGAACCAAATCATGACACTTAACCTCAATAAGAATGTTCAAGAGAAAGTTTCAGAGTCTTTTCTGACAGACACTTGCTTTTTGTCTTTAGTCCTATCTTTTTAAATGCTTTTTTAAAAAATATGTATGCATGGTGCTCTTAATGTCATCAAAAACACATTGCATTGCCTGTATATTCTTTTAGGTAGAGAAATATTATCCTGTCACAGATGGCATTGTACTTCTTGTTGGATCTTGAAATATTCTTTGACAGTGAATACAGCACCATTCATCTTGAATTTACTACTCCCAGGAGAGTAATCCATCTGATTATCTGACTCAACATGCCCCACGCTTATCCATTGTGCTTCACTAAGGCTCAGGATATCACTCTATCCATTCTATTTCATTTTTGTTGACTTTATTCCTGAAACCATTCTGGAACAACCTATGTTCCAATTATTAATCTTTTTTCTAGCTATTTCTTAGCATTTTAATTTGTGCCCCGCCAGCAAATCAATTGGCCCCTGCACCTTTGTAAGGCTAATGCTGCTTTGAAGAGGCCCCTCTTCCCTATTCATAGTGGAAGACCTTCAAAGTCTAAGGGCTCATTTTCTGGCTCAAAGTCTGCAAAGTTCCATTGCTGTTCATGATAGTCTCAGTGATTAATCTCTCTCAAGAAGATGGCTTAGTCCTTCTGTGGAGTCTTTTCTCAACCTGGAAATTCCAGTGAAACCTAGTCATCATGAATGACCCTGCTGATATTAGAAATATCAATGGCTAAAATTTGAAATACGCTTGCTTTCATAACAACTTAGCAGAATTTGTCTATAAAAATTAATAAACATGAGAGGTAGAACAGAGCTAACCTGATGTTTATCTTGTTTGTGGTATATGTTACTTTAGCATGTGATATGTTGAATGGATTTTGAGCATACAGTTAACTATACTCCTAATCTAAGAACAACTAGTTCTTATGAAGGGGTCCTACTTCGTATTTGCCCACATGAAGAGATCACTGAACTATAGTTATATAGTAACACAGTGCTATAGTAATGGGTTGTAAAAAATTCAGATGATGCCCAGCTATCAGAAAGAATAGCATCTGGGGTCTTAAAGCCGTCTCTTAAAATAAACAGTGATCTAAATAAGGTGACAGCTAATTCCACAGAGAAGAAGCAGACCAGCCTGAGTCAACATGAGATTCTAAGTAATAACATGTAAGGATAGAGATTGTATTAGAGCATAAATTTTGAACATGCAGTTTGCAGAAGGTTATGATATTGAAAGTCCAAAATCCCAAGTCCCCATATAGATTTAGCCTGTGTTGTATCCCCTGTGACCATAAACTAGAAATAAGAATAGCCTTGTTATCAGAGTGCATTGGAAAGTGGACTAAATTAAAGTCACATTAAAATTTAATACCTTATCATTTGATCCCCCTTTTGACCCTTTTAAAATTTGTTGTATATTTTAATATTTTCTCTTTTCCATGGGACTTTTCCTCAGTCTTATTTTTATAATGCTGTTAAGTATAGGGGTTTGCTTTTTGCATATGTGATCCAAGATAGTTATTTCTGGAGGCAGAACCTGGAGTAACAGTTTGTAAGGGTCTTGGAAGTGGGTACCACATTGATTATGGAGATGTTTGCAGAACTCTGCTTAACATGGTTGAATTATCGAATTGCATGATATGTGGATTAAATGTCCATAAAACTGATTTTTTAATTTTATATGAAATAGTAGTCTTATCAACTGATATGAAATGATTTATTAGTAAGGGAGAGAGAGAGAGAGATACATTTTCTGAAAGAGGATAACTGTGGAAGTGAATTCCTTAGCCAGATGTTAATCTAAAATTAAAGAAGCTGGCCTTATGCAGGAAATATATTTGTGTATAATATAAGGAAAAGAATATATGAGCAATCTTTTTAAAAGTCTGCTTCCCCATCAAAATGACAAGAACTTTCCATCGGGGACTTGACTGCTATTCTGCAATAAAGTTACCAGTAAGCAAAGATATAAGTACAAAAGAAGAATCATCTGTAATCAGTATCTGGGTCCATAAGTAAACTAGTCCAAAATGCATTGTAAATCTCTGTGTAAAATGTGCTTTCAGAGAAGTCACTTTCCAATATAAGGCACTGGTTTGGGTCCATTGCACACACTTGAATTGCAAAAGTACTCCTAGCCCGTTAGGTTAGGAATGTGCAATATTGCAACATCCTTTATCTTATTAATCACTTGAGCAATTGAGATAGCCATTCAGTTAAAGATCACCTAAACATACAAATCAACAAGCCTGAAAAATTGATGAGCTCACTGTAGAGAACTGTTGAACTAATTGCTCATGACTTGGGTCAAATGTCTTCAAGTGTCTAATCCCATTTAGTCAAATTAGTTCAGATGGAGGTGGTTGTGGGAAGAAAACTAAACGGAGTTAAACTTTTAAAATTCGGGTTTGTTTTGTCTTCTTTGCACATTTTTCCTCATTAAGTTGCAGGTTGAGAGGGAGCTACACATGGCAGGCAATGGAGATTGATATGCATAGCAACTGTTTCAAAATCAGAGGCCCTCTTTCATTCTAGACAGGTTTTGCTTTCACTGGGAATTATGATTAAATATTTAAAAACTAAGCTAGCGATGTCAATTGATAAGTCTCTATTTTCACACGAGTTGAAGCCAGTATGAAGTGACATCTAAGTCAAAAACAGAAGCTTCATAATTTCAAAAGCCTTCCTGTAAATCATCCTTAAATTTCATTTTTAAACTATGTAGATTATCTCAGGCACCCTGGGAAGACCCTCCAGACTTATGAGAAATTAAACACAGAAGGAATTTCATTAAGGATTTCTAGATTTCTATTTCCCAATAAAGAAAATATTCTAAAATTTTAAAATCCAATAATCCTGATCTGGTACTTTGAATGCCTAATTGTACCAAATTACCACACTAAGAAAGAGATGAGCAGGTAAAAGGAGAGAGAGCAAAACAGAGCAGTTGCAAATAGAGCAATTAAAGGCAAGGAGTGCACATGCACAGAAAAGGGGGAGATTTATGGCAGAAAATATAACATTAAAAGGTTTCATTCACACTGGTGAACATTTGTTGAACATCTACTGTGTGTTGGGCATGGCTCATCAATTGAGACATGGAACAGATACAGGGAAAGAGAGACATATAGAATGCTGTATCATATAATGCAATAAAAAGAGACTACATACAGAAGTACATGGGAGCCCAAAAAAGAATTACTTCATTGAGTCTGGGACTTCAAAGAAGGAACACTGGCAAGCATTCTACCTGAGCTGTGTCTGCAAGGGATGATCAGAAACTAAGGAGGTAAATAGAAAAAATGAGGGAGAGAGAGTAAGACCGTGTTGGCCCAAGGGCATAGAATATCATACCATAACTCGCTTACTGCCATCACGCCCTTCCGCCTCACAGCAACTGTGTAGGACAGAGAACACCCTGGGCCCGGTGGTTTTCGTAGACTGCGACGTTGGATAGGAGCAGAAAGCCTGATCCTTCTCAGGGCTAGGGTTCCAAACTGCTGCCCCTGGGGCTCAGCACCCAACAAAGAGTCAAGCTGCTGAGCCGTGGGTCCCCACCCAACAAAGAGTCACCAGGCCATGAAGGCTCCGAGAAAAAGGACAAGTGCTAGTCAAGCTAGAATACATAGCAGATCAGCGATGGCAAACCTAAATGCTGTCTAAATTTGAACCAATATGCAATTGCAATCCTGTGTATATATTTGTTTTGGTTTGGTTTGGGGGGCATCACCGCCCTCTGGTGGGAGTAGGAGGCCCAGCCTTGCTCCGGGAGAGGTGCTGCTGGATTTGAACCACCAACCCAGTGAGCCGCAGTCCTGCACAGAACCACTTCGCCACTGGGGCTCAGCCCTGTGTATAGTTTTAAGCACGTGTGTGGCATGATTTTAAGGAATCAGAAAGAGATGGAGAAAACAGTAGGGAGTAATATCTAACTATGTGAAAAGAAAAAACACAAAAAGAGAAAAAGACTATCCCTTAATCGCTGGCATTGTCATGTTGCAAAGTACATCATTATGAGAAAATAAGCATTATTTGAAAACGGACAACAATCACATCATAGAAACAACCCAATGGCATGATTACATAACCAAATTACATCATTAAATAACAGTCAAAGCACCAAGAATCATAGCACAACCAAATTAGACCAAACCTGTAATTGGGAATGTTCAAAGCAATCAGATAATTGACTTTTAAAATATTGTAGCAATTGAGAATCAACCACTTTTCTGTCAATCACTTGTTCTGTGATGCCTTGTGTGTGGTTAGGATGCTAGAAGCTATGTCACTGGTGTTCTCAAGTAACAGCAGATTCACCCAAATGAACAGGTTGCAGCAGAGCTTTCAAACTAAGAGCAGACCATTAAAAAAGTAATAGGCTGCCCACTTCAGAGGAATTTGCCACTGAAAACCTTCTAGATTTTGAAAACCTCACAAGCAGCAGCAAACATTGTCAGAGATCATGCCAAAAGATAAGCCGCTCAGCCTGAAAGGCACTCAAAGCATGATTGAGGAAGAATAAGAGTAAGTAGAGTCTCAGAGTAGAGTCAATCATAATGATATAAATGGAACCAAGCCTTCAGGATTAAAGCCTCAGGGACCTTCATTTGCTGCTGGTGCGTGACTCAAAATGAAAAGAAACCACTGAAAATATCTATTGATAATTAGAACTTGGAGTGTATAAAGAAGGAAACTAAGAAAACTGGAAATTGGAAAAAAATGATATGGAATGCATAAAATAGATACCCTAGGCATTCATGTACTGAAATGAGCTGATTTTGGTCATTTTGAATCAGAAAGCCATATGATTTATTATATCAAGGGTGACACAAACAATAGGAGAGCACTGAGTTCATCTTCAAAAAGAACATTTCAGGATCTGCTTCATAGTACAATACTAGTGGTGGTATGATGAAATCAGTATGCATGCAAGGAAATCTAGTCAGTATAGCTACTATTCAAATGTAAGCACCAAACATTAAAACTAGTGAAGAAATTTTAAAACTCTGCCAAAATCTTCAGCCTAAAATTGAACAAACATGCAATCAAGATGCATTACTGGCAATTACTGGGGATTTGAATGCAAAGTTGGGAACAAAGAGTAGAGAAAACTAGTTGAAAAATATGACCTTGTAATGGCAATGAAGCTTGAGATGAACGGTGGTTGCAGCAGTACATGGGCAGGGAGCTCTCAGAAGTTCAGGTAGCTGGGTTCAGACAAGAATATGGAACAAGGGCTATCACTCCTGATGTCATATGGATCTTGACTCAAAGCAGAGAATACCAGAAAGATATTTACTTGTGTTTTATTGACTTTGTAAATGCATTCAGCAATGTAGACCATAGTAAACTATGGATAGTCTTGGTAAAACTGGGAATTTCAGAACACAATTTGCTTGTGCAGATTTTAACCTATGGATCAAGAGACAGTGGTGTGAACAGAAGAATGTCATATAGCATGGTTTTTATCAGGAAAGGTGTGTATCAGGGTTGTATACTCTTACTATATGAATTCAATCTGTTAATGAAGCGATCAGGGAATCAGGATTTTACGAAGAAGTACAAAGCATTAGGATTGAAGGAAGGCTTATTAAGAACCTGCAATACACAGATAATATAACACTGCTTGCTGAAAGTCAGGCAGACTTGAAACTTTTGCTGATTAAGAGTTTTCAATATCAATTACAACTTAATGTAAAGAAAACCAATGCCCTTAAAACTAGATCAATAAGTAACATCATGAAAAAATGGATAAAAGGTTAAAATTTTCAAGGAATTCATATTGTCTGAATCTACAATCAGTGCTCATGGAATCAGCAGTCAAGAGGTTAAAGGATGAATTGAATTGAGTGAATCAGTTGCAAAGACCTCTTAAAAGTGTTCATAAGCAAGGATGAGGACTTTAAGAACTACAGCTCCCCCTCTTCCATGTCTATCTCCCCACATGCATCTGAAACCTTAGCATTAGAGAAGGAAGGCTGAAGAGGAATTGATGCATTTGAATTAAGAGATTAGTGAGAAAATATTGAAAGTTCCATGGACTGCCCAATAAATAAACAAATCTTTCTTGAAGGAAAAAAAGCAGCTTCTTAGAAAAAAGGGAGAAATTATCCTGTGCTGGGGTCTTCTTTCACATACTTTGGAACATGCCAGGAGAGAGTAGAGATTGGAAAAGGACATCATGCTTGGTAAAGAAGAGGAGGGAAAAAGAGAAGGACTCTTAGTAAGATGAATTGACACAGTGGTTGTTACAATGGACTCCAAAACATGTGTGTGTGCATCTCGCACAACCACGTACAGGTTTCGGTTGGTTGTACTTATGGCTTCATCAGAAAGGACTGACTCAAAGGCATCAAACAACAGCAAAAACTGTGAGATGTTAGTTAGCAAGATAGTCACTAACTATGAGTGGAGGGTATTTTAATGCAAATTGATAGAATTTGACACATGTATGGAAATACACGCAGATACACAGAAAAAGGGAGATGTGAGAAACTAATAATAACACAAGCTAATAATAACAGGTCTCAAACAAACATAATTGGCATGACTAATAATTGTAAGTATCTTTCAGTCTATCCTCAACCCTGGAAATGTTGATATCTTTCTGCTTCATGCAGAAATACATAAAGGTATTACCCAGAATGCCATGAAGAGCATCCAAAGCAGACACACCAACAGTTTGTAACATCAGAAAATACCTAGGCATTTTATTCATGGAAACACAGTTTTCACTTTTTTTACTCTTTGAAAAAGTGCTCTGACTGACCTTTAGTTACATCAAGAAATTTAAGTAATCAAAATTATTTATAAAATTATTAACTGAGAAAAGATATTTTAAGGTCCTGATTTTGGTGGTTCAAGTGGTACTGTATTAAAAATACTGATAATCTCAATTGAATTATCCTCTGACTATTGGTCAAATGTAGTAAGCTTTTACCAAGTGTAGCCTACAAGCATCTGAACCAATATTTTATGAGATCCCCTCTATGAAATAAAACATTACCTAAATGCTTTGCTTGGACGACAGAACTGAAATAGAACAGCGTATTATATAAAATGGAAGCTAGTACCTCTCTGGAAAGCTTCGAAAATATGTAGCTCAAGCATACATTTCAGCTCTTCTGGGTAGCAGAATAAGCTAAATCTTCATTTTAATTGTGAAATATCTGCATCTATATTATGAGTGGCTAAGTCCTACTGCTGTAGTTGTTATAAAGCTTAATCCTCAGTAATTAAAGAGAAAACTGCCCACATCTCAGCTCTAAGGCTAGGTCGCTAATAGGGAAAGAAACAACTCATGAGAACAGAACTCAAATTCTTTTAATGGGCTTTCAACTTGCCTGGGAGGAGATCTATTCCCAGCATAAACACAACCCTCCATAGATAGTCTTTTTATGATACTCCTAAATGGCTAATGGGTGCTCAACATCTGCTGTGAACTTGTGAACCCAATAGCTATTTGGGGTTGTTTGTAAGTGTAGTGCAGTACAGTGTACATGTGCATGCAGGCATCTCTCTCTCTCTCTCTCTCTCTCTCTCTCACACACACACACACACACACAGACACACACAACTAAATGCAGGCATAGTCTCTGCACTCTAGTTGCCACAAAGTCCCAAAGCAAAGTGCCTTTCAACTGCAAAAAATTATTTTTCATTCACAACTGAAAATCACTATAAAATGGATATAGAGACTACAAAATAAACAACTTTTCAACTTAATGCAAAACTATTTAAAAACAGGATGGTGTAATGTTTTTTCCTGTTCAATTATTTAGTTAGTGTGTATCTTAAAGTCTTTTTTAATAACTCTACATAATAAAGTTATTTCTCAGTAATATATATTCTTCACAATATAGAAGATATAGAAAAAACATTCCAAATTTTATAATATGGGTCATAATAGTACATTAAAGAGGAGTAACAATATCACAACTTCCCCAACAGACATTTAAATTTCTCACACTTAAATAAAGGTAATTCTCTATTTCTATAGCAAATATCATCTTGAAATTTTTAAAGACAGTAGTAAAATAAGCTACAATGTAACTGAAGAATTTTTGAGGTAATTAAAAGATATAGCACATCTTTTATATAATTAATCCTCTGGTAAATTTTAAAAAAGAAGATTCCTAAATATAACCAGTTTGCAAATTTTTCCTTTGTGGATTAAATTTTCTTCAATGAGTGGCAGATTGGTAAAACTTTTGCTGAGGAAGAAACAAAACTGATTGAACAAATTGAGACTTTGCTGAGGTTGCTCAATATTTTTAATACTGAACAGGTTTCCCTAAAAACTATAATTTCTTCCATGGGAGAGTAATCCTTATCTTGTCCTCCTAGGTTACCTTAGGTCTATCAGAAACAGATTGTTGATTGTTTGAGGGTTTTTGAAGCAAATCTTTCATTTTTAGCTGAAAACAATAGAACCCATTCTATCTAGTTTATGCATTAAAATGAATATCTTAAAGGATATGAATAGCTCATTAAATTCACTGATGCTAGAGATACCTAACTTACTGAGGAGAATATTCTGGTTACACTGAAGTAAACACTCCAATAAAGATCCCATTGCCACAACTATAGCCACAAAATCAGTACTCCTGATCCAGTACATGGCATTGTACTTCCAGAATATTTTGCTTCTGTGATCTCTGAAGAGTTCATTGCATTCCCAGCCTCACAAGAAATGAGATTATGTGATGGCATCTCTTCATGTTAATATATTCTAATTTGAGTATCAACTGAATTCTGTCTTAATTACTTTCTTACCAGTTGAAATAGGTTGATATAGTCTGTCTTCTACCTGAATATGATATAGTAAAAGATGAGAAATCTAAAGAGTAAAATTCATAAGTGCGAGGTATGAATGGTCCAGAGATAGAATTTTCATGTCATACATGAGATTCTAGTTCCTTTCTAAGTCAATGCACACACAACCACTACTCATCTATCAGTGGTGACTTCTGGTTGCCATAATGCCTAACAGGTTTCAGCAGTTTTCAGACTGACTTGAAAGAAAGGTCTGGAGGATGACTTTTGATAAATAGCCAAGGAATATGCCAAGAATACCAAATCTTTGATATGTACCTAATCATGAGGATACTAAAGGTCAAGGATGTGGTTTGTCCTATTGTGCATGGGATCACAATAGATTGGGGGTAACAATGGGAGGTAACAATAAGGAAAGAGCATATGTAAGGTGAATATGGACTACATTGTTGCTATTGGAATTGTCAAGTCAGTACTGACATAGTGACATTAAGTACAACAGAACAAAACACCACCTGGTTCTCCACCATTCACACAATTATTCTTTGTCTGAGACCATTGTTGCAGCCACTGTGTCAAGTCATATCCTCCAAGGCATTCTTATTTTTTGCCATTACTGCATTTTACCAAGCATGCTGTCCTTGTCTGGGGACTAATAACATGTCCATATTGATAACATATCCAAAGTACATGAGAAAAAAATGTCACTATGCTTGTTTCTAAGGAGCATTCTCATAAATCTCTTCCAAGATCCCTTTGTTCTTTTGGAAGTCTATACAGTTACAATAATCTTCACCAATATCACAGTTCAAATGCATAGATATCTTGTCAATCTTCCTTATTCAATATTCACCTTTCGGCTGAGCCCCGGTGGTGTAGTGGTTGTGCGTGGGACTGCGGCCCACTGGGGTATAGGTTCAATTCCAGCAGCGGTTCCACAGGAGCAAAGGCTGGGCCTCCTACTCCCACCACCAGAGGGTAGTGATGGCCCAAAACCAAAAAAAAAATATTCACCTTTCACATGCATATGAAGCATTGAAAATACCATGCGTTGGGTCAGTCATACCTTATTCCTCAGGGAAAATAATTGCTTTTCAACACTTTTAAAAAGTCTTGATTGTGGATCCAAAACAAAACAAAACATGACAATTTCAATTTTCCTCACTTATCATGATTTTGCTTACCTCTTGGTCTAGTTGTAAGGATTTTGGTCATCTCTATATTGAGTTGTAATTCATATTAAAAGCTTCAATCCTTAATTTTCATCAGCAAGTTCATCAAGCCTTCCTCACTTTCAGCTAGAAAGGTTGTGCCATCTGTATATTTCAGGTTTTTAATAAGCCCTAGATGCTGGGATAAAATTCTCCTTCATATAATTCAGATTTTCTGATTATGTGCATGCACAGCATACATATTGAAGAAATAAGGTGGGAAGATTAAGACCTGCCACAAAACTTTCCTGATTTAAACCATGCAGTGTTCCCTTGTTCTCTTCACATAAGTGTCTCTTGACCTATGTATAGTCTCCACATCTGCATAATGAGGTGTTCCAGAATTCTCATTCTTCTCAATGCAATCCAAAATGTGCTATGATCCTCACAGTTGAATGCCTTTCCATAGTCAATGAAATACAGGTAAATATTTCTCTGGCATTCTGTTTCTAGGGAAGATCTACTCTTATTGATGTCAATGATGCTTTACTTTCTTTCATGTACTCTTCTGAGTCCAGACTGAACCTCTGAAAGCTCAATGTCAATTTATTATTGCATCTGCGGTTTGATCATTTTCAGCAAATGTACTTGGAAATGATATCAATGATATCGTTCTGTAATGTTTGCATTCTGTTGGACCACCTTTATTTGACATGGGCATAGATATGAAGGGCTTTCCATCCTTTGACCAAGTAGCTGTCTTCCAAAGTTTTAGCACAGCTAAGTGCTTCCAATGCTTCATCAACTTGAGACACTTGAATTGGAATTCCACAGAATTCTGTAGCTTGTTTTCAAAGAAGTTTTTACTTCTACTTTCTGTACCATTTGTTACCTCTTGAAGAAGTTTCAAAATCTCTGTGACACCCAATTTGACCTTTTTGTTCTTTCTTGTCTTTTTAACGATCTTTGCGTTCTTTTGTTGTGATGTCCTTGATGTCATCTGACCGCTCGTTTGGTCCATGCCATTAGTTTTTAATGAACCCAATCTTTTCTTGATATGTTCTCAGAATTTGAGTGGAGTCTACTCAAGGTCCTATTTTGACTTTTAATGATGTCTTTGAATTATTTTCATTCCACCCTGAACTTACATAAGAACAATTATTTGCTCCAAGGACAGTATCTACATTTAACTGCTGATGTTGTCTTTTTCTGTCATCTTTTCCCACAGATGTAGTCAATTTTATTGCTTTGTATTCCATCTAGACAATTACCTAGGTTGTTGGAAAAAGCATTCGCAATAAAGTCGTTGGTCTTGCAAAATTCTATCATGTGATCTCCAGCTTCATTTCTATCACTGAATCTATATTTTCCAAATATTTTCCTTTCTCTTTGTTTCCAATTTATCATTCCAATCATCAATACTTATCAATGCATCTTGATTGTATATTTGATTAATTTCTGACTGAAAGCATTGGTAGACTTCTTCAGCTTCCACATTAGTAGCTCTAGATGTTGACAAATGAATTTAAATTATAGCTGTATTGAAGGGATTGACATTATCCTATCATAGACAGCTTTATACTTAAACATAGGTCTTAAAATGTATGTGCTTTCAATGAATGCAATGCCATTCCTCTTGATTATTTCATTCTCTGTAAAAACATTTAATTTTATAATTCAAAAATGGCCATTATCAATCTATTTCAGATCACTAATACCTAGACCAGTGGTTCTCAAACCTTCCTTATGTTGCAACCCTTTAATATAGTTTCTCATGTTATTGTGACCCCCCAACCATAAAATTACTTTAATTGATACTTCATAGCTATAATCTTGCTACTGTTATAAATCAGGTGGCCCTTGTGAAAGGGTAATTTGATCTCCAAAAGGGTTGCAACTCACAAGTTGATAACCACTGTCCTAAACGATTGGTCTTGACGTATTCCATTTATTATTGCTTCCAATTTTCCTTCATACTTTGTACACTCCACATTCCAATTATTAATTGATGGTTGCAGCTGTCTTATCTCATTTTGAGTGGAATCCATTAGTAAATGATGGTCCCAAATGTTTTCCTCCCACAAGATTTCTTCCATTTGTATCATATGGTCAACTCTGCTTTGAGAAGACAGATCTCCCTCAGTCATATTTTGAGTGCCTTCCCACTTGAAGGACTTCTTCTCTAGCACTATCTCTGACACTTTGCCCTTATATTCATCAAATTTTCAGTAACTGAAAATGTTCACTTAGACTCCATAATGGTTGCAGTTGTTAATTCTAAAGTGACTAATTCTAAAGAGTTTTCAGTGGCTAATTCTAAAGTGGAGTCTATTCCTTCTCTGCTGTCTGTTCTTAATTTGAAAGCTCTGCTGAAATTGTTTTCTCTTTGGGTAACCTTGCTGGTATTTAAATACCAATGACACAGCAACACCCAAGTCACTGTGGTATCAAAAATTGACAAGTCATGGAATATTCACCAGAACCCTTACTTATTGTCACTATCCACCTCCTCATCTATCAGCTTGTTATCCTGGGATGAGTTGCAGGCTGCTATGATGCTGGAAACGATGTCACCATTATTTCAAACATGGACAGTGTCACATATGGTAGGCATGTTTCAGAAGATAAATTGTAGATGTTTAAGTCAAAAATATACTGCTACTAGAGTTCTAATTAACAGGTATAGATTTTTTTAATAAAATGTGCTTAAATCTGTCTCTATAATAAGTGGATGGTTGCAGACAAGCTCTCTCAGTAACATATGTATGTTAGTCTTATTAGGGTGCCTTCAAAATAAAGATCTAATAAAAACAGTATCTTTTTAAACAAAGATAATAACTTTTATTTTCTTTGAAAAACAAAGTAAAAAAGATTGAAACAAAACTTTTTTCAGGAGTAGTTTCAGATACTAGTAGTGACAGATAGAGTAGTTAAAGTTAATAGGGGTCTTTGTTGGGGGCCGCTGAAACAGAAAAGCACCAGTGAAGTGTCTTTCCAATTTTCCATCTTCAGGCACAAAAAGCAGAGCCTTGTGGTGAGGTTAAGGGGAGGGGAAGGAACAGAAGCTGTTTGGAAAGTTGAAAGTGTGTGTGTGTGTGTGTGTGTGTGTGAAATTCAATGCTATCCAGCTATTCAGTGATGTATAATATTTTTAAAGGGTCTAAAAGAATGGAAGGAAACACCTGGGAAGGACACGCTCCTGAGAAGTGGGTTCATGACATGCCGAAGCCTTTGTGCCGCATGTCCAACACGGAGTCACGTCGACAAGTCTCCCTCTGCAGTTGCTCCCCAGCACGCTCTCCTCACCATGCAGAAAGTAAAAGCCTGCTTCCATGACTAAGCTTATCCTGTATGGGAGCCCTGGGCTGCTCAGCTCCCAGTATCCTGCTAGGCTGCCATCTGCACGTAGACGTGGATGCTGATTTGGACCATTTAAGCTCAACTCATACCTGAAGCATCAATGCAGAAGGCTATGTTTACTTGCTTTGTTATTCAAAAGGCATTACCTTGCTAGAAATTATCCAAAGACACAGATTGACTGTGGGAGCTTCTTTAATATGAAGGAAATTCAAGAACATGGAAACTTGCATTGGTGACAAAAAAGTAAGGATATTTTTGCCAAAGAAACACCTGCACATTCTTTGAGTTGCCTTATGAAAAAATCCTTGGGAAGCCTTATCCTAACTATATTCCAGTCCTGATATCACACCTTCCAATTTCTGTTTGTTCTAACAAGTCAAAGACCATTTCAAAAGAACACTACTTGTTCTTTTGTGGATGACAAACTGCCATGATGCAAACTGAAGATCATAAAACTCCTCAGGAAAATATCCTAATACCCAAAATAGCTACACCAAAATATAAAAGAGATAACAGAAGATACAGGCGCACACACAATACAAAGAGACACAAATAACCAAACACCAACCAGACTTAATTGAAATACCTGAAATTGAACAAGGTACAGAAATGTCAGAAAAAGAACTTGAAAGTATGATATTGCCCTAATACAACAGATGAAGGAGGAGCCTCAGGAAAATGATAGAGAGGTAAACACCACCTTCAAAAGTGTATAAACCTAAATAGGGGCTATATTGAGAAATAGTAGTTTCATATTTTGATGTGTTTTGTTTGGTAAAGCTTTATGATCTGCTGTAATAGATTTATACTTACTTTTCCATAGAGTTTGATTCTCGGAAATAAGGAGTTGTCAAACATGAAATATGAGGAGAGTGGTAAAGAGGAGGACGGAGCAGTTGAGATGGGTGAGACTTCACAGAAACCAGTGCAGGTAGGCCGTGGCAAAGAAAGCCTGACAGGTTCAAACCACAAGTCTCAGCTTGAAAATAGCCACATTTTTTTAAATTAAAGAGCAGCAACATCTGCCAATAAACTTCCTGTTGCAATTAGGCCTAGGCACAAGCCCCAGCACACAGAACCTGACTCTGCTTACACACTTTCCCTGGTCCAAGAGCTCACTAGAGTGGCTGACCCACCAAGCTTCAGGTGGGGGCAGATGTAAGCACAAATAGGCTTGGCTCTCATCCCAAGTCAAGGAAATTTCTGTCAGATAACTTCATAATCCTATCTGTCCAAGAGCAGGGATAACATAGCTGTGGTGCTCATGTGCTTATGTAAATTTCATGATTGAGATGTAGGATTGGAGTCTAGCCTGTAAATCTGGAGAGAGACATCGAGTAGCCAATGAGGTCTCCATGTGGGCATAGCTTTCTCCTGAGACTTCTGGAAAATTTCGCGATATTTCCCTCTTGGAGATGAGAGGCCATCTCCCTAGTTGTTGGGAGTTAGTCTCAGAGACAACGAACTATGGACAAGACAAGATGGAAGGATCCAAGGAGCTGGACGAGCCAGAGGAGAAGCAACATGGCCTTACCCTGATGGTACAGACCTCTGAAGCTGGAGAAGCCACCTGGAGACCCCTGCCAATGCTGAGTTGCTTCTACCACCACTGGATGCTGTTTATGGAGCCTGAGCCTTGGAAACAAGGAGCTAGGAGAGACCCCTGCCAGCGCTGGGACTGTGCACCCACTGGCCTGTGACTTCATGAGTCGGAAGAAGACATTATAAACTGGTATCGAGCATTTGGGCTAATATCAGGGTTGGGATGCTTTCTTAATGTTCCATTCCCTTTGTATATAAACCATTCCCTTATATCCACATGAGAGTCTATGTATTTGTTTCTCTAGTCTACCCAGACTAACACAATAGCCTACTGAATCAAGTGGTATTACCTGTACGCGGCAGCCTGGATGAGGCATAAAAAGTGAATAAACTAACTCTCCACACAACCCAAGGGAAATCCAAGCTCACTCAGCAAAATTCATCCCCTGTCTCTGAGGAAGAGCTCTGCACTGCCCCTCAAGCAGGGGATTCACGGACTTCTTTTTTTTTTAATTATTTGAATTCTTGATTAGCAGATAACACAGTCTCGCCTGTTAGTGAGGTATTAATATAACAATATAAAAAGAAATTGCAACCGAGGTTGCTTTGGGAACTGGGAGTTGGAGGGCATGAGATAAAGACTAAAAGTGTCAGGACCCAGAATCCATTCCCAGCCGACATACTGGATAGAACTAGCTTTCTGCCACCTGTTGTGCCATGACACCAGGCCTGGTGAGCACCCCGAGCTGCCCAGATAAGCAATCTGCCCTCTGAAAAAGCTCCTGCTTCATTTCTCCCTCCTAGACAATCTAGGTAGATTACAGGTGCAGACTCCAATCCATCACCCCCACTTGGTGTCTTCCATCATCCCAACCCCATCCTCTCTGACTTGATCCCTCAGAGACCTAGTCCTTTAACATAATGATCCTAAGTCTAAGAATATAGGACTCTTTGTCATACCCAACACCAAAATCATTGCCCTAGCCTCAATCTCAACTCTATCCTAACATCCTAAAAGACCATAAGGTAATTAAACAACACCAACAACCAACATACTACCATGCAGTGTCCCTACTGCTCAAAAGGCATCTGCTCAGCAGTCTTCGTTTCACTCCCAAACCAGTGTAGACTTGTCGTTCTTTTGTTGGTATTGTTGCTTTGCTATGTGCTGTCATTTGTATTCTCACCTGCTCTTTGAAACAAAGTTGTGCACTGTGCTTTTAATTCACTCTCAATCAGAATTTCTCATCTGTTAGTATATGTGAGGACAGAAAAAATATCATTACTTTATATTTTTGTTGAATTTACAATGATTTCCTGCACCCCTAGTCTGTCGAGAAATAAGCAAGGTACAAGTCTGTGCTCATTTCAGAGATGATGCTCCTGGGCAAGCCTTAGCATCAAAACAAACATGCATGAAGGGCTCTTCTGCCTCCTACGCTAGTATTATTTTTTTTTCAATTTTCGTTTTTGATTCTTTTGCTTCTTGCCCTTTGAAAACTCTAAATTCATGCTGGGCACTTCTTTTATAATTGATTTCTTTTTTTTTCTCTCAAATGTTCTTACCATGCCTTGATCATTGCACAAACAGAAATGGTTTCGTTTCATTGCCTTTCTCTGAACCTCCCACTTGGCACTGCTTGTCGCCTCCCTTATTTGCTCCCTATTTCCATTCCTTCTCCCTCTTCTAACATTTTCACTTCCACTTCCTTTTCTCCCCCACCCAACACTTAATCTAACTTTCCCCCAGATACTTAATAGAGACTATCTACCACCGAACTGCGTTAACTGCACCCACATCCCCCACTTTCCTAATACCCACAATAGCTACACCAAAATATAAAAGAAAAAGAGATGATACAGGGGCACACACATACACAATACAAAGAGACACAAGTAACCAAACACCAACCAGAACTAATTAAAATATCTGAGATTGGGTTGAGCCCCGGTGGCATAGTGATTATGTGCGGGACTGCAGCCCACTGGCTTGGCGGTTCAAATCCAGCAGCAGCTCTCCAGGAGCAAGGCTGGGCCTCCCACTCCTACCAGAAGGCAGTGAAGCCACAGAAAATAAAATAAAATATCTGAGATTGAACAGGCTACAGAATTATCAGAAAAAGAACATGAAAGTATGTTATTATCCTAATACAACAGATGAGGAAAGAGTCTCAGAGGAAAAGTGAATAAAAGGAAAAACTAGAAATCTTACTACCTTCCCTAAAACAAAAACTCTAAACAGAAGTAAAAAGGCAAAGCTAACAGAAGAGTTACAACAATGTTATAAAAGAACAGAGGAACAGAATTGAAAAGAATGTAACCCAACAGCTAATTTTGGGGTTTTGTTTTCTGAAGAAGTCTGGGCAGATGAACCCCTCAGGACCAATAGTAAGAATAGCATTACTGGATGGGAGAAGGGAAGGTGAGGTAGAGAGGGGAAGTCAATCACAGGGACTTACACATAATCTCCTACCTGAAGGATGATCATTGAAGGGGTGGGCAAGCGAAAATGTCGGGCAATGTAAGTTATGACAAAATAATAATAATTTGTAAAGTAATGAGGAGTGGTAGGATAGGGGGAAGCGGGGAGAGAAAGGTAAGAGAAGCTGAAATCAACGTTCAAGTGGAAAAACAGAGATCTGGAGAATGATGACCACAGCAGGAAAGTGAAGGAAGTTGGCACAATATAGTATGTATGTATTGTGATAAGTGATGCATGAGTCCCCAATAAATGATGTTTTAAAAAGAAAATAAGATAAATTTATGAATCTGCCACAAACTGGGAGAAAATATTTCAAAATTATATATCTGATGAAGGACTTATATTCAGAATATATGAAGTTTTCAACTTAGAAATAAGCAACCAAATGTGAAAATTGAAAAAAAAGAAAGAAAAGATGGTAACCCAAATTGATAGATTGAAGATAAAACTATAAACTCTAATGATCTAAAAAACAAATATCAAAAAATGAACAGAAACCCCGGCAAAAAAAAAAAAAAGATTTAAGAGCAATGTGGGACACAATCAAGAGGATCAATCTACATTTTATAGGGATTCCAGAAGGGGAAGAAACAATCAAATAAAAATGTACACAGAGAATAGTCCAAGAACTCCTGCAAGAAAACTATCTTCAATTTCTAAAGACTGAAGATATAGATAGTCAGGAAGCAGAAAGAACCCCAATTCAGAGACATTCCCAAAGGAAAACTGCTCAGCATACTGTAATTAGGAAATCCAACATCAACGGCAAGGGGGAAAATTCTAAGAGCAGCAAGAAGATAAAGAACAATTGCATACAGAGTCAACAATTAGAGCAACTTCCAATTTCTTAGTAGAAACCATTGCAGGCAAGATAGCAACGGAGTAATATATACAGATTCCTCAAGCTAAAAAGCTGTCAACCAAGAATCTAGCACCTGGCAAAAATATTATTCAAATATGATGAAGAAATAAAAGTATACCAAGACAAGGAGAAATTGAAATAATTCACAAACCAAAATCATCACAAAAAATGCTCAATAAAGTGCCACAGCTAAAATTTCAACAACACATAAATAAGAAACCAACGTACAAGACAATGCTTCATGAAAACCAACACTCACAGAGCATCATACAAAGAAAGAAATACAGGAAAAACAAAGAAAGTAAACACAACACACATACACACATGCACACAACATACATAAATACAAAGTAAAATGGCAGTAACAAATACATACAGATCAATAAACTCACTGAATGTTACTGCAGTAAATACACCAGGAATAAAACACTGTCAGAACAAAATAAAAATTTCTGAATATACTCTGAATATGCTGCCTACAGGTCGCATACCTCACAAACACAAATTCTATTCTATGAGTAGAATAGAAGTCAGAGGCAGAATAAACAGACATGGAAAAAACAGCAGCCCAAAGAAAGCAATACTAATCTCTGAGAAAATAGACTGCAAGAGAAACAATGTAATAAGAGCCAAGAAAGGACACTATATAACAATCAAGAGAACAATAGCCCTAGAAGACATAACTCTAATAAACATATGTGTATCCAATGAAAGACCTTTGAAATGTATCTATTAAATTCTCACAGAATTGAAAACGGATATAGACACTTTCACAATAATAACAGGAGACAACAACACAACAAAGAAAGGCAAAATATAAAGAAAAATCTTCAATAAAGACACAAAAAAGGTCAGCAGCACAATCAACCAAATTGACCCCCATAGACATACAAAAACAAAAAAGAAAGCACAGAGTATACATTCTTCCTCAACAAACATATAACATTCACAAGGAATAGAGCACATAACAGGCCACAAAGCATACCTAACCAAATTTTTTAAATGATTTTATTAGGGGTGCTTACAGCCCTTATAACATTCTGTGTACCATTTGTATCAAGCACACTTGTACAACATGCTGCCATTCTCATTTCCAAATATTTTCTACTTGAACGCTTGACACAAGCTCCTCCCTCCCCCTCCCTTTTTTCATTTAACAGATAATTTTATTGGGGGCTCATACAACTCCCATCATGATCAACACATACATCAATTGTATGCAAGACACATTTACACACTTGTTGCCATCATCACCCTCAAAACATTCTCCCTCCACTTAGACTCCCAGTTCCAGCTCCCCATATTTCCCATCCCTCCTCACTCCCCCTTCTCCACTACCCTTAATCATTTACAAATGTTATTACTTTTTCATATTGTACACTGTCTGATATATCCTTTCAATCACTTTCCCATTGTCCATACCCCCGAGAGAAGGTTATATATAGATCCTTCAAATTGGTTCCCACCTTCTATTCTACCGTCCCTCTATCCTCCTGGTATCAGCACTCCTACCACTGGTCCTGAAGGGATCATCTATCCTTATTTCTAGCTCCAGTCTACATCCCCTGGTCTAGCTGGAATTGTCTGGTAGAATTGGGATTATGATAGTGGGCGACAGGAAGCATTTGAGAACTAGAGGAAAATTGCATATTTCATTGTTACTACACTGAACCTTGACTGGCTCACCTCCTCCCTGCATTCCCTCTGTAAAAGGTTGTCACTTCCCCTATTGTTGGGCTTTGAGTCCCCAATCTGTATTGTCCTTCATTTATAATGACACAATTTTTAGTTATTTGATGCCTAATACCAGATCCCTTTGACACCTCATGGTCACACAGGCCATGTGAGCTTTTGAACCAGATGGCCACTTGTTTACTTTCAAGCCTTTAAGACCTCAGACATGATATCTTTTGATAGCCAGGCACCATCAACTTTCTTCACCACATTTGCTTATGCACACATTTGTCGTCAGCGATCATATCAGGAAAGTAAACATGCAAAGTTATGCTCTTTAGTTCTTGAAGCCTGATACCTGATCCCTTTGACACCTCGTGGTCCCACAAGCTGGTGTGCTTCATCCACGTGGGCTTTGTTGCTTCTGAACTAGATCGCCACTTGTTTACTTTCAAGCCTTTAAGACCCCAGATGCTCTATCTTTTGATAGCCAGGCACCATCACCTTTTTTCACCACATTTGCTTATGCACACATGTGTTGTCAGCAATCATATCAGGAAGGTGAGCACGCAATGTCATGATTTTTAGTTTTTGAAGCAGACTATAATGCTACAAAGTTAGAAATAAAAAATAAAAGGAACAGAAGCATAAAGACAAACACATGGAGATTAAACAACACAATACTCAAAAAAAACCTGTAAGTAATAAAGTAAACAAATGAAGAAATAAAAATTCCTTGAGACAAACAAGAATAAGAAAACAACATATTAATGCCTATGGGATATAAAAAAAGGACTAATGAGAGGCCAACTTATAGGATTCAACATGAAAAAAGAGAAGAAATCCAAAATCAACACCCTACTAGAGTACCTTCAAGAACTGGAACAAGCACAACAACTTAAACCCTCCAGGAAAGAAAATATGAAAACAGATAAAATGATCAAAACAGAAATAAAAGATCTGGGCTGGTTGGGATTTGAAGATGGATATGGAAAACATCAAAAAGTCAAGACAATAAGGGGATTATTTGAAAGGATAAATAAAGCACACCACTGGCAAAATTAACTAAGTGGGAAAAAAGATTTAGTCACCTAGAATAAGAGCTGAAAAGGGTGACATTATAACAGACCCAAAAGAAACCATAGTAATAACACACTAAGAAAACTATTCATCTCTGAGAAAAATAGACTTCAAGGCAAGCAGTGTATTATGAGTAACAGAGTAGTGAGTAACAAGTTCGACAATCTTGAACAAATGGACAGATACCTAGAAATGCATCACCCACTGAAATCAATACAGATAGCTATTGAAAAACTCAACAGGCACATAGCAAAAGAATAGAGCAAGTCATTAAGAAACTAGTAACCAAGAAAAACTCAGTACCAGATGGTTTCCCAGGAAAATTCTATGGAGTATTCAGAGAATAACTGACAATAATACACAAACTAACCCAGACAATAGAAAAAGAAAACAGACTCTCAAACTCATTCTATGGAGCCAACATAACACTGATCCCCCAACCAGGAAAAGACCCCAGAAAGACAGGAAATTATAGACCAATATTCCTCCTGAGCATAGATGCTAAAATCCTCAACAAAATAAAAATAGTTTACCATAACCAAGTGGGATTTATTTAAGGGATTCAGAACTGATTCAATATTCAAAAAAATCTATGCAATCCACTACATAAGGCAAAGAATAAGAACCACAAGAACATATCATTAGATGCAAAAAAGGTATTTGACAATATTCAACACCAATTTTTGATCAAAAATTCAATAAAATAGGAGTACAAGCAAAATTCCTCAACCCAATAAAAGCCATCTATGAATAACCAACAGCCAACTTGCACCCACTGGTGAAAATCTAGAAACAGTGCCACTGAAAACAGGGACCAGACAATGGTGTCCCCTATCACTACTCTTATTCAACATCATATCGGAGGTCTTAGCTGGAGCCACTCAGCAATAAAAAGTATTCATGGAATAGAAACAGACAAAAACAGATTAAAACTCTTGACATTTTCAGATGATATGATCCTATATATAGAAAACTCAGGGTCTCGACAAAAAGTCTACTAGATAAAGATTGAGCATTCAGTGAGGTAGCAGAACACAAAACTAACAACCAGTAATCAATAAAATTACTGTATACTAGTGAAGGTAAGAACATTTCCCCTAGCATCAACCTGCATTCTCAATGTAACCATAGCTTAATCAATTGAGAAATCAATCTGTAGAAAGCAACAACCCATGGATTGTAGTTTGCAGTACAATATTGCATACTACACTCAAACTATTCATATAAAATATCTTGGTGTCATACCACAGGATATAAAATTGATGATTTATATTAATTAGTAGATTAATAGTGTTTTTTGGTATTGTTGCTTGGGGTTTTTTTTTTTTTTAGATTTTTTGTTGTTGGTGGTGGTTTTGTTTTTCTGTCATAATATAACTCCCAAAGTAAACAAGAGTAGTTCAGAACCTGTGGACAAGTTGATGGATTCTGGGCTCTCCTATCTATGAACAGTTAGTTATTAAAACATGTCCCCCAATTGGATACCCCCTTACAGGGGAGTCTTGGAGAGGAGATAGGCCAGTCAAGATGCAGTGAGGTAGCGATGAAACATACAACTTTCCTGTAGTTCCTGAAGGTTTCCTCCCCCCAATTATCATGGTCCTGATTCTACCTTAAAAATCCAGCTAGACTGGAGGAGGTACACTGGTAGAGATGGAAACTGGAAATATGGAGAACCCAGGACAGATGAACCCCTTGGGGACAATAGTAACAGTGGAGCTAGTGTATGGGTGGAGGGAAGGTGGGGTAGAAAGGGCTTGCCAACTACAAGGATCTACACATAACCTCTGATCAGGAGGACAGACATTGGAGGAGTGGGCAAGGGGAGACATCAGGTAGTAAGATATGACAAGACAATAATAATGTATAAAGCATTGAGGGTTGGTGGGGGAAGGGGAGCAAGGACCAAAGAAAAAGAATGAGAAGCTGATATCAAGGGTTCAAGTGGAAAAACAGATATTTGGAGGATGATGTCAGCAGCAGGCATATGAAGGTGCTTGGCACAATATATGTATTTATGTATTGTGAAAAGCTATGTATAAGCACCCAATAAAATGATTAACAAAATCATGTCCCCACTCAATATTCACCTTCATGAAGAGATCACTGATGACAAGAGTATACTGTAAAGTGTGGTGAAGAAAGCAGCTATCAACTCGAATAGTGTCTGGGTTCTTAAAGACTAGTATCTAAACAAACAGCCATCTTAGCAAGGCATAACTGAGTCCACAGGGAAGAACCACACCAGCCTATGCGATCTACAAATGACAATAACAAAATTCAAATATGCTGAAGGGCAAAATATCAGACATTAAATTTTAAACACCCGATTTGGAAAATCCTATGGAGGACAGTGAGAGCTCAAGCTCCCACTCTCTAGTCAGATTAAGCCTTTGGCTGATCCATTATAACTACAGGCAAGAGACACAAACAGCTTAATTATTAGACAGAAGTGTTATTTACTTTATTATAGGGGCTCAAACTATGGATACAAAATGATAGTTGGTCAGTTGACCTCCCCCTTAACCTAACTTGTGCTGTAAGCTCAAATATTTCTTGCTTGTTCCACAACAGAAAAGTATTCTCTGGCATTTAGCTTATTGTTAGTGCTTTTTTCTTTCCTATTCACTATTTTTACCTTTCTCATTTTAATTTTCTTCTTTCTCTTTCATTTAATTTTTGTTTTTATTGTTTCTGTTAGGTTTCCTAGTAGGAAGCCCAGAAGGAGTGGATACATAGGAACAATTATTGGTGCAATAGCTTATTTGGAACAGGGAGGTGTGGAGGTGAGGGGAATTTGGGAGCAACCATTAAATTTGGGAGAGGGGGAGGGGCCTTAGAACTGATGGTGATGATGTACGTAGAACTTTTTAAAATGAAATTTAGCTATGGAGGAGTATGATATGTAAATATTATATCCATAAAACTGCTCAAAGAAACCAAAGAAAGAGATCAAATTTGTCTTATGGTTACTATGGGGGAAAGAGGAAGAGTTTTGCTTAGGGAACATTGAGCTTAAGCTAAATAAGTTAGAATAATTTGAAAAGGGACATCAATATCTGTTGTAAATCACAAAGAGTATTATCAAAGTCACTTAATTATACATATAGAATTTGTTGAACTGGAGGATGTTTTGCTAAGTATTTCTTTGCCACAATTTACATATATATATATATATAAACATAAACACACAAGGGAAGTAAAATGAACTGGAACAAATGCAGATGCATTCCATCTGTGCTATAATTATAGCACATTTATGAGAAATTGTGCCAAATTTGTCATCAAAATAAATCTCAAGATCTGATCTGAAGTACAGTATTGTTGGTAATAATATTCATACATTTGTAGTAAAGAGTAATTAATATGATTGTCTTTTACATTTATAGACCAGTGAAGATTTTAACCAACTCCTACAGACTGATATTGCTCAAACATGAAATCAAAATTAATTGAATAGTACTAGTGATTTTTCAATCACAAGCATGTGAAAATGGAAATATGAAAGATACATACAAAAAGAAAAACAGTCATTGGACATTTTGGACTTAGGTATAGAAAATGGTGCTAGAAATCATATATAGAATTTTATGACTATTTGTTGCAAATAGTATCTTACAGCAGCACAAACATTGACTCTACATATGGACTTTTCTGGCTGAAATACATGGAAATCAAATGGACTATTCAAAGAGATGATTGAAACACACCTCATCACCAGTCAGAGCAGCAACAAGCCCAAAGGCTGAGTGCAGAGCAAATCATCAATTGCTTATGTCAAGTTGAAACTGAAAAAAGTTAAACCAAATTAATGAGAGCAAAAGTATGAAGTTGGTTATATCCAACTTTAATTTAGAAATCATTTCAAAACTATAATTATTGTGGTATTGGCATGTCATCAGAATTGATCAGAAAACATGCATAAAGGTCAGAAGACAGATCTGGAGCTATTTATGATTTTGTTGTTGTTGTGTTTGCATGGTTTTTATTTTTATTTTTACTTGTGGTTGCCTTTCTTTTTCCTTTGCCCTGTGTCTACCTATATAAGATAGGCAGGACCAACAATTCCAAGGAGAAAACAATGGGTCAGCTGGTTTCAAAGGAGGGGCCGGGGCATGGCTTAGAAAGGTGTGGGGAGGAGGGTGGGAAGCCAATGAGCTCAGGGATAAGGGAACAACCAAAGGTCTAAAACTGATGGTGAGGGGAGTGTATAATGCCTGGTGAGATTTGATAAAGTGTAAGGTATCTAAAGGAATTACTGAGAGCAGAATGGAGGGTAATCATGATAGTGAGATAGGAGAAAGGAAAAGGAGGTAAAAGCTATTTATAGAGGATAGTTGTAGGCATGTATATATGTAAATATATTAACTTATAGTGAAAAGGATAGAGTTCAATGTACATATAATTACATATTACATATTAAGATAGCAGATGGACTTTGGGTCTCTACTGAAGACCTTCCTTAACACAAGACTACTTTGTCCTAATAACCTGCCATTCTTTGATAATCACTTTCACCACAAGATTGCTGAAGACAAAATGGGTGCATAAGCAAATGTAGTGAAGAGAGAAGATGATTCCTGGTTATCAAAAGATATAACATCTGGGATCATATAAGCTTGAAGTTAAACAAGCAGTCATCTAGCAGGGAAGCAAATAATCTCAAATGGAAAAAGCACATCTGTCTGTAGGATCATAAGGTTTTGAAAGGATTAGGCAACAGATATCAAAAGATTCAAAACAAGCAATCATATCAATGTGAACCAGGGGGATTGGAGTGGAGTCCAAAAGCCCCTCTTTAAACAACTGGGTCTAAAGATGCCACAGAAGAGTTACAAGAAAGGGATGATTCAACCAATGTGAAGTAAAGCACTGATGAAACACATCATTCCTCTAGTTCCTGAATGCACCCCTGTCCTTACCATTACCCAGTTCTAAATTACTCATCTGGATAGTTCAGAGAACACACCCTGTACAGATAAAAGCTCTTAACACATGGAAGTCAGGACAGATAAACCTCGCAGGAATAAGAATGGGAGTAGAGTTATCAAGAGGGTAGGGGGATGGTTAGGGAGGGTGAAGAGGAAGAAACAGGGAACCCATGATATAATTAGATATAGAGGGCCCAACGCTGAAGGGGTCAAATAACAGAAATGTGGGTGAAGGGAGACACTGGAGAGTGTAAGATATGGAATAATAATAACAACATATGATTGATCAAGTTTTCACAAGGGTGGGGGAAAGAGAGGGAAAAGAGGAGCTTAAGTTAAGGGTTCAAATAGAAAGAAAAAATGTCTTTGAAATGATTATGGAAACATATGTATAAATATGCTTGATACAATTGATGTATGGCATGTTATAGGAGCAGTTAGAGCTCTCAATAAAATGATTTAAAGATAATAAAAACTAAAATTGTAGATGAAAGTGAGCATGCGTCAGGTGTGCATCCCAGCCTAGTCCAGATCAAATCCATAAGTCTGACTACAGTGCTAAAGTCCTTCTTCAGATTTACACAACCATATGCAATGATGTAGAATCCTGGAAGATTGCAGGCAAAGGGGGTGCAAAATCGTGAGGAGCAAAGAATAGCTAGCATCCCAGGGCTCTGGCTGCCATCAGTCAGCCAACAGGAAACTCAAGGCACAGACAGAGGGGGAGGTTCCTGGTACTGGCTTCATGAGGCCGTGCCACAAGGTGGCACCATGGGACAGTGACCTGATTGACAGGTTAGATTCCACTCCTAAACTTTTATATCTTCAAGTAGACATGAAATTATGTAACTACCACAGGGATACAAATACAGAGGAAGAAAAATTATGTATGATTAGAATACTAGAACCGAAGATGGCAGAGGGAGAAAGACTAATAGAAGATTTGTTTGCATGAAAATTCTCAATATCATGAAATGTGAAAAGATATCCAGCCAAGATAAAACCCATAAACATAGAACCCATAGTAAAGTCACCAAGACATTGCACAAAGTTTAAAATCCCAAAAAGAGAGCAAACATGAAAAGACAGCTCACTTAAAACAAAATCTTAATTACAAAGGGGACATAATAATGGCAGAAGCTATACAGAGAAGAAAACACTGAGATGTCATATATTAAAGTAAGAAGTGAAATAGCTCCAAATCAAGAATTAGATATTCAGCAATACAAAAAATTCAAATCCAATATCAATTTCCAATCATAAGGATCCTAAAGAGGGTTTCTGAGACTATAAATCTTTTGGGGTACAGATGTCGACTCTTTCACCCACTGGGGAGGTGGTGGTTGTAAAGTATTGACCTTACAATTCATAGTCCATTGCCTTCCTGACTGCACCATGAGAATACCTTCATGTCCAGCAATTCTGTCCCCCAAAGATGATGGTGAAAGTATGGCATTTCCACACAAACAGAAATTACTGAAATTTGTAAAATTTAGGCCATTCTTGCAAGAGATGTTAAGGAAAATCCTTTGGAGAGAGAATTAATAACAGCAGTAAATAAACTAATCTTAAGATATATGATGATGGGCTGAGCCCCGGTGGCGTAGTGGTTGTGTGCGGAACTGCGGCCCACTGAGACGGTGGTTCAATACCAGCAGTGGGGCTGGACCTCCTACTCCCACCACCGGAGAGCAGTGATGCCCACAAACAAACAAAAAAACAAACAAACAAAAAAGATATATGATGGTATCACATTGAAAACAAACTATAAAGACAATTTTAAAAAATAATGTAAATTTATAAGAAAAGGAACAAAGAAGTCAATTTGCAAACTTTGGCAACTACAAAGCACAAGAAGAAAAAAGGTAAGTGCTATAAGTACACTGCTTCCAAATGGAAAGGAAGTCAAAATGATGTCAGAATCAAACAAAGAGTTTTAAGCTTAGCATTATAAAAATTAATTAGAGGATAGTCACAAATTCCATTTAAAATAAGAAAAAGAAAATAACAAGGACTCAGTTAAAACAAAATTAATAGCACTGAAGAAAATGAAAATAAACTCTGATAGCAAAATAAACTAAGCATAGATTGTTCTTATTCCACACACACCACAAAAGAAAAAATACAACAGGATGGCAGCAGTGATACCTACCGAAAAACAATATGCTGAGTGTAAATGAATTAAACACGCCAGCCAAGAAATGGAGAGTGACAAGATGGAAAAGAACAAAAAGGATTCATCAATCTGCTATCCACAAGAGACACTCTTTAGAGAGACACAAAGACAAAAAATGACGAAAAAATTCTCTTTGGGAAATTGTTTGGGAAAAAAATCAAGTTAAATGAAAGAAGAAAGAACAGTATTCTGATATCAATTTCTAATAAAATGGACTTTAAGGCAAAGACCCACATAAATAAGGACATCATGAACTGGCTACAGAGTCCATTAAACAAGAAGCCATAGACATAATAAATGACTATGCACCGAATGAAAACTCTTCAAATACATAAATGAAACTTTAATAGAACTGAAGAGAGAAATAGACAACTGGTATAGTAAGTGTCCTACTACTGTTGTAGAATTGTCTACATCAACTGTGTGGTTAGCAGCCTAAGGCGTCACCCACCACGACTGTTTTCATTAGCCATTAGAGAGATGCAAATGAAAACAGTAACTAGATGTTACCACAATAAGACAGAAACTAATAAATGCTAGCTGGGGTCTGGTAGAATTGACTGCCTCACATGCTTGTAGAAGGATTAGAATATGGTGCAACCACTGCGGAAAAGGGTGAGATGCTTTCTTTAAGAGTTGGAGAAAGAAGTGCCATTTGTTCCAGCAACTCCACTACCGGTAGTTATTCTAACAAATTAAGAGCTTAGCCAAGAAGATGTGTGCACATTCCTGCTCAACTCAGCATTAGTCACAATAGCAAAGAGATGGAAACAGCTTCAGGCTCCTCATTAGATATGCCAGCTTTGGTAAACACAGCAACAGGATGTTATGAAACCTTATAGAATAACAAAGAATTTAAGAAATGCCTCATAATATAGATAACCCTGAGGAACATTACACTAAATGAAAAAAGAGGATGAGCCCTGGTGGCATAGTGGATAAGTGTGGGACTGCTGCCCCCTGGCTTGGTATTCAAATCCAGCAGCAGCTCTCCAGGACCCTCCTGGGCCTCCCACTCCCACCAGAGAGCAGCGATGCCCCCCCCCAAAAAAAAGAAAAAAGATAATAGTAAAAAGACAAAAGTTGTGGCAGGTCTATATTATAAAAAGTCATGAAAAAGTTTAAATACAGAAATAAACATCCTTTGATATTTAGCTAGGGGTAGTAAAGGAGAAGAAGGAAAACTCTTAAGGGGCAAGTATTAATTTGGGTAAAAGAAAGGCAATGTTGACTGAGCCCTGCTGGCATAGTGGTTGCGTGCAGGATTGCGGCCCACTGGCTTGGCAGTTCAATCCAGCAGCAGCTCTCCAGGAGCAAGGCTGGGCCTCCCACTCCCACCAGAGGACAGTGATGCACAAAAAAAAGAAAGAAAGGCAATGTATAATAAAGGAGAAATCAGCAATATATCACCAAGACAAATAGAGAGACTGAGAGGTGCAAAACTTTTGCAGACATGAAAATAAAGTTCTCACGTAAGCAATTTTAGGCTTGTTAGAAGATATTCCACTTCTCCCACAGCTTGTATTCCTGACTTAGGTATTTGAGTTTTAGGTATCAGGACCAGAGGCAATGGTTATTTTTCCAAGACATATTATAGATTCTATAAAATAGCACCCAAACTTGCCAGGTGTTATTTCTAAAGTTAACATTTATGTTTTTTACTAGCAAGCTAGTTTGGAGGTTAAAGAATATATAATAAGGCAAATGAATATAATAAGGCTAATGAAGACTGTAAAATGAAGTCTTTGATCAGTAACAATGCTTCATGAAATAGCATGTTGATGAAGAAAACATTGTTAATCACAGATATATCTCTGGCAGACACATAATTTGCAGAGAAGATAAATCTAAATTCAAGATAATTCTTAATAATACTGTTAACTGCCACTTTATCACTAAAGGAACCCATTACACTACTTAGCTGCTGGTCCCCCTAGATAAGTATGCTGGTAAACTGACCCTTAAAATTGAAAAAAAAATAAAACAACACAGCTACAATAGTGTCTAGACTGTTGTGCTGTTTACACAATACTCATCATGTAAATAATAGTAACATGACTCATTTCAAGAGTCAATAGTTTAAGAGTGGATAGACAAAATTCCCAGATATATAAAAGCACTACACATTACAAAATTTAATGCTCAATAATGCTGTTAGTAAAAGAAATCTTAGGAGCTTCTGAGTTCATGACTTTGCTACTATAGCCACATCAGTTACTAGCTCATTGGATAAGCATTAAGGTATTGGAAGAAGGGTAGGGCAATCTGGCCATCAAGCACATCTGAGCATCAAGAAGGTCATCATTAAAGGAGGGTTTTCTTGATATTCAGATATCCTCACACTATTATGAAAGATTCATCTACATAAATTTCTCCTAGATCTTCTTTGTAAACGCCCTTTTAGTTTTGTTCTTTCAAAGCCCCTAGATTGCTCCATCATTTCTCCTAGAGTATAAATGTAAATGGATACCTCAAGTTTCCTAGAAAGAAAGAACAGAATGAAACTGGCACATTTTAGTCATCCTATTAGACACTTAAATTTTTCTTTCTGAAAAACCTCAGAACTATTCAGATTTGACTAAAAGACTGCAGCAATCCACATTTCATTTGTGACAACAGAGTATTGCATCTACCTCCAATTTTTGTCTTCTTTAGGCAAAAGCTATGTTAACTTAGCATAAAAGATGGAGAAGTTGGTAGTCAAGTAAGGGGTCAATTCCATGAATGCAAGCCATATGCCAATGGGATTTACTTTATGTTATATTCAAGTGTATTCTTCATTTGCCTGCAGATGTAAATTTATTCCAGTTGCCGAAATATAATTAATAGTGCCCATTTTATTCTCAAAATTTGAGTGGCAAATTTTATTTCACCTGCAGGGTCAGAGAATGACTTAATGTGGCTCTTCTAGCCAAAGTCTCTAACTTCCATAAAATTATGTTTTCCTGCATGGGACTGTTAAAAAGGTGAGGGAAAGTAGGATACACCTTGGAGCAACTGTGAATAGTATTCCATGCAGCTTGGTCCTGCTGAATATAAAAATCTGGAGGAGGGGTCTCTTTACTAGCAAGAGCCAGGAGTAGATTGCATTACCAGTATTTGAGATCCCTATGCAATGATCTTTTCAGATCTAGAACACAACTATAACATCAGAGGAGCAACAGCAAAACCAGGACGCATAAAATGGAACAGGGAAAATCCAACCCATGGAACAAGTAAAGTTGAGGGCTTTTGTGCAGTATGGTGGCTTGGGGAGTGATGTGCCCAAGGACACTGGATTGGGGAAGTTGGTCTTGCTGACCCATGGAGCTTGAACTGAATGCTTTTGTGTTGATGCTTACAGCAGAATTGTATGAACTTTTAAAGGCATACCTGAGAGAACTTTGTAACATGTCTTGATAAACCATTCAACCCTGAGCATTTCTTACTAGAATTGCAATTTTTTTAACTTCCCTAATAAACCCTTTAATCAGGTATGTTGTCTACACATTCTCTGTAGCCATTGCAATGGATTTTAGAACCAAGTGAGTTAAAATAGAGTACATTAATTAATACAACTCACAGAAAAAATAGGTAGGGACACATATTTTTTCCCTATAATAAAATAGTGCTGATCATAGCTATTTTTTCTTGTTGAATTGGATAAGCAGTTAATCTGAATCAATGTAAGTATTGCTAAAAGTGAAGAAAATTTGAAGTGCTTGCTGCTGGTGATCAGAGACTGCAGCCTTCAGTATGGATTGCAGCTCAATATAAAGAAGACCCAAATCCTCACAACTATACCCAAAAGTAGCATGATAAGTGGAGAAAAGTTTGAAATTGTTAAGGATTTTATCTTGCTTAGATCCACAATCAATACTCATGGAAGCAGTAATCAAGAAATCAAAAGACGTGTTATATTAGGTATATCTGATACACAAGATCTTTTTAGAATATTAAAAAACAAGGATGTTACTTTGAGAATTCATGCATGTCTGGCCCAAACCAAGATATTTTCCATTCCCCTATTAAGTATGTGAACGTTGAACATTGAACAACAATGACAGATGAAAAGAGAAATGCATTTGAATTATGGTGCTGGAGGAGAATATGGAAAGTATCATGGAGTGCTAAAATGACTAATGAGTATACACTGGAAGAAAAATGACAAGACTTTGTCTTATGTACATTGGATTTATTGTCAGGAGAGACCAGTCCATGGAGAAGGACATGATGTTTGTTAAAGTGGAGGGCCAGTGAAGGAGAGTCAATGAGATGGAAGGAGAGCATGACTGCTGTAATGGTCTCGGACATAAGAACTATTGCATAATTGTTTGAATGGCAAGGACCATGCAGTACTTTGTTCTATTGTGTGGAAGGTCTCTATGGGTGGATCTAAGTCAATGGCACCTAGTTACAAAAATGTTAATGGGAAGTACATGCATGGCAAATGAAACACTGTAAAATTCTGCCAGAACCCATTAAGGAGCTCTGGTTTCTCTGGAACCATGGGAATTTAACCACAAGGTCAGCAATTCTAACTTACTAACTGTTGCTTGAGAGAAAGATCAACTGTCTGTTCTAGCACATGTTTTATAGACTTGGATATCCTAGCTGGATCACTATGAATTATAATGAACTTGATGACAGTAAGTAGAGGACTTACTAACAAAAATTTAATTGTTAAAGAAGACAAAGCTTCTCCACTTTAAATATCTCTGCATTATTTTTCTAGAAGTAATTTTAACACGCAATCCTTGGTGGATGCCACAGATACTTTGGAGGCCATTGTACCTACCAAATCATAACAACCAAGTGGGAGAAAAAAATTAGTGGTGGCCTGGGTCACTTGAGCCGCTTCTCTTAATCTAAACTCAAGCTCACTGCCATAGAATTGGTTCTGACTAATACTGACCCCATAGGACAGAATAGTACTACACCTGTGGGTTTTCAAAATTTTAACTCTTTACTGGAGTAGAAATCCCCATCTCTCTCCCAGGGAGTGGAAGGTGATTTTGAACTGCTGACTTTGTGGTTAAATAGCTCAATGCAAAACCAGCTTCCCCTTAGTCTTCATGATCTTTTGAGTGATAAAGTGAAATCGTTTTCCAGTTCCAAACAGGCTAAGCAAATTTGTGCTGCATTTTTAAAAATAGTTCATATAACATAAAAGAAATAAAGTTAAAATATTCCTGAGAATCTACAATGACAATATTTCATCTTATTGTGCATGTTATAAAGAAGGAATGGTCCCTGGAGGTGGCATTGTGCTTGGAATCATAGAGGAACAACAACAAAGAGGAAGACTCTCAAGCAAAGATGGTAGAAAAGATTCCAAAGTTGACTGTGATGATGATTTCACAGCCCATTCTGATGTGACTGAACTACTGAGTTGTATGGTATATTAATATGTGAAAAAGAAATAAAATTTTAAAGCTGTACTGACGTAGCTAAAACAATAGGCTGAAACATAGCAATGACTCAGTAGTACATGGCTTAGGATGAGGCAGTGCTGGGTTCTGCTGTATTTCTTATGATTCAGAAACCAGTTAAAGGGCACCCTACAGAAATAGCATTATGGTGTGTAAAGTTCTCTTCTTGCCTTTCACTTTGAGGGAGCTATCTTGTCAAATCCCTGAATAGAAGATCCCTTGAAGGAAAATTTAAGCCATTCATATTCATATGAAGGTTAAGAATTAGGAAATCTATGGAGGAGAAAGTAGGTTAGTGATTCCGAAATATTAAGTGAGAAGTGGGGGATTGTCAAGAAGATAACCGTCTTCTTGAGGTTGTTAGGATAATCTAAAATTAAATGATGCTTATTGCACAACTATGAGTAAAGGTTAAAATTCTTAAATTGCATAATTTAAATATGCATTGAAATTATGTGCCTCAATAAATCTTATATTCTTTGAAGAAGGAAGAAAATGGAATTGGGGGGGTCAATTGATACTTCCCTAGTCCTTTCCATAGGGGATCTCTTATCTGCCTCTGGCACTGCAAATCAAGGCACTGGAATGCCTACTGCTCCCACTCCCTAAGACCTTTCCCTATGATGGCATCAGGGCAGAAAACATGATGTCCTATAACATGGGGAGAGACTCTGGTGCCCTGTAGACCACACTGTGAATTTAAAGATAGCCCCAAGACAAGACAAGAAAATTAACTGCTCTCCTTGTCAAATAACTGCCTCTGCTTTCCTCTGCAGACAGGAATAAAATGTGATAACTGTGTGGTAGATGCTGCAGACTATGTTAATTGGCTACAATAAAGAGAGAACATCTGGAAGAGCAACAGACAATTAGAGTCACTATTCAAATAAGCTGATGAAAAGTGTGCCACATTTTCTGAGATCAATATGCTTTCCGAATAGCCAAATAGGCAAGTTCATTAAGGTTTCATGGCTTAAAGTCAGTGTCCAAACCTATGAACACAAAGTCCTATTAAATGAGTCTATGTTTGAGGAAACTATATGGAAGATTTAAGTGCATTTTTATAGTATTATTATAGGACCCTTCCTAAGTACCATGCCACCCTTTCCCCCAATAATCCGATTTTGCTAACATAATTGGTTGTGGAAATAATAGACTAACTATGACTCTCTCTCATACCAACAGACTTCTTACCAGATCTGGATTGTATGATTAGGAGTCTCAGGAGGCTAAACACTCAATTACTAGTCAGTAACTTAGCACTTTGAAAAACCAAGGTGCCCCTTTGGAGAGAAATATTCTTCCCAAAGGTCACAACCTTGAAAATTCAATGGAGCAATTCTATTCTGTATACATGAAATCGCCATGAATCAGAATCAACTCCACAGTAACTAACAACAACATGGTGGTTAGTTGGTTGGTTTTGTTTTAGTTAAAGCAAGACTTTATTAGGTTATTTATCTATGTCA